>CAUYQU010096883.1:0-35915 GCA_963574635.1 Cheracebus regulus | reverse complement strand
ACCATCATTCTCAGCAAACTGACACAAGAACACAAAATCAAACACCGCATGTTCTCACTCATAGGCGGGTGTTGAACAATGAGAACACATGGACACAGGGAGGGGAGCACTATATGCTGGGGTATGTTGGGGGGAAATAGGAGAGGGACAGTGGGGGGTGGGAAGCTGGGGGGAGATAGCATGGGGAGAAATGCCAGATATAGGTGAAGGGGAGGAAGGCAACAAATTACACTGCCACGTGTGTACCTATGCAACAATATTGTATGTTCTTCACATGTATCCCAAAACCTAAAATGCAATAAAAAAACAATAATAATAAAATAAATAAAATAGGTATAATGTGATACTGAGGGAAAAAAAAAAAAAGAATTCCTGGGTCAGATGGTAACTGTATGTTTAACCTTTGGCAAACTGTCAAAGTGATTGCCCAAGAGGCTATACCAATTTCAATTGTGACCAGTAGTATATGAGTGAATTTTTCATTCTTAGCGTCACTTTTTATTATGTCTTTTTGATGATAGACATCCTTGCAGGTGTGAAGTCACATCTAATTGTAATTTTGATTTGCATTTCTTTGATGGCTAATAATGTTGAGCACCTTTACATGCCTTTATTGGCCGTTTTCTTTGGATAAATATCTATTCAGATTATTAGCCCATTTGTTGCTGTTGTTGCCAAGCTCTTATTCTTATTGATAAATAATACTTTTATGTTTTATGTATAGTAATCAAATTAGGGTAATTGGAATATCCATCATGTCAAACATTTATGATTTCTTTGTGTTGGAAACATTTCAAATCTCTTCTAGCTATTATAAAATATATAATACATTATTATTAACTATAGTCACACTACTGTACTATTAAACAGTGGAACTTATCTAACTGTATGCTTGTACCTATTAGCCAAACTCTCTTCATCTCCCACTGTCCCCAACACTTCTCAATCTGTAGTAATCATCATACTGTCTACTTCCATGAGATCAATTATTTTGCTCCCAAATATGAGTGAGAACATGTAATATTTTTCTTTCTATGCCTAGTTTAGTTTATTTAACATAATGACCACAGTTCCATCCATGTTGCTGCAATTGACAGGATTTCATTCTTTCTTATGACTGAATGGTAATCCATCATTTGTATATACCACATTTTCTTCATCCATTCATTCATTGATGAAGACTTAGGTCTGGGCTATTGTAAATGGTGCTGCAGTAAACACAAGTGTGCAGATATCCATTGCTTTCCTTTGAATAGAGCCCCAGAAGTGAGATTGCTGGATCATATGATAATTTTAAGTTTTTCGACAAACCTGCATGCCATTTTTCATAATGGCTATAGTAATTTACATTCTCACTAATGGTTTAAGAGTTCCCTTGTGTCCACATCTTTGCCAACATTTGTTATTTTTTGACTTTGGTAATAGCCATTCTAACTGGGGTGGCATCATTTCTCCAACATCAGTGATGTTGAGATTTTTTAATATACCTGGTGTTCATTTTTAATGTGTTCTTTTGAAAAATGATGGATTCTTTGCCCACTTCTTAATGAGATTATTACGATTATTATTTTCTGGTGAATTGGGTTCCTTGTGTACTTTGGATATTAGTTTCTGATTGGATGAGTATTTCACAAACTCATTCTACAGGTTGTCTCTTCACTCCGTTGATTATTTCTTTCGATGTGCAGAAGCTTCTTAGTTTAATACAGTTCCATTTATGTATTTTTGTTTTGTTGCCTATGTTATGTAAGACTTAGCTATAAAATCATTGCCTAGACCAATTTCCTGAAATGTTTCTCCTACGTTTTCTTCCAGTAGCTTTTTCTGAGGAGTTGGGGTAGGGGTGGGGAGAAGGTTTCAGTTTGTTGCCCAGGCTTGAGTGAGGTGACAAAATCTCGGCTAATTGCAACCTCCACTTCCCAGGTTCAAGTGATTCTTGTGCCTCAGCCTCCTCAGTAGCTGCACTATAGGCATTTGCCACAACGCCTGGCTAATCATTGTATTTTTTGGTAGAGACAGGTTTCACCATGTTGGCCAGGCTGGTCTTGAACTCCTGACCTCAAATGATCCACCTGCCTCAGCCTCCCAAAGTGCTGGGATTATGGGTGTGAGCCACCATGCCTGGCCTCTAGTAGCTTTATAATTTCAGATGTTATGTTTAAGTCATTGATTCATTTTGATTTGATTTTTGTATATGGTAAGAACTAAGGGTCTAGTTTTATTCTTCTGCATATGAATATCCAGTTTCCTCAGCACTACTTATTGATGAGCATGACTTTTTCCCATTGTTCTGGACATCTGTGTCAAAAATCAGTTGGCTGAAATTCTATAAATGTATTTCTGGGTTCTCTCTTCTGTTCCATTGGTCTATGTGTCTGCTTTTATACCAAGGACTCAACCTTTGGTTTCTTCTTCTTTTATTCCTCTTCATTGTGGGAACTTCATGTTAGGGATGCAATGCTGGCCATGTTGGGGATTTATAAAACTTATTTTCTTTTAAATGTTTGTATTAAAACAAACAAATACAAGAAATAAAGATGTCACAGTTTGCCACAGGCACTCATGGCTAGCATTGCTGCTCAGTGTGATACAGCAATTTGTAGTCCTCTCCTGTAAGATTACACCAGAAGTTGTTTTCTTTTTTATGACTATATTTGGACCTGACTCTTGGAAGGAAACCATTAGCTGTCTAACTCAATCATGTGGTACTGCTGGCCTCAGTGTCACTGAGTCTGGTATAAGATTGCCTCTCAGCGAGGGAGGCAGGCCAGGAAACCCTGTTTCATCTGGAACAACAGCTGAAGGGGACTCTGGGAAGGTAGGGAAATGTTTGAGAACCTGTCACCTGTCTAGAAAGAGCCATCAGAACTCCCTGCACCCGCTTTGAGAGTTTCATGCAGTTGTGGCAAAAGTACTGGGGGATGGGAGTCTCTGGCTAGAAACCACTGGGCAAAAAGTCATGGAAGGGCAATACCACAGGTTCAATCTTGAGCCTTTCTAGAAAAGAGTCAGCCTTGGGCTCAGAATTTTTTTGACCATTTTACCTGTACAACCAAAGTGCTGCTCTAGAATTATTTAGGGAGATACAAATTGCATCAACCTTTCTTATGTTTTCCTTAATTAAAAGCACACGTATATATGTATGGGCAACAAGCAAATAAAAACTTGTTTTATTTCTTGTTTCATAGCAAAAATAGCATACAGTCCTTACAAAAATTTAGAAAATATGCTGAAGCATATAATAACAGTAATACAAATAAACTAAGTCGATGTAGTCTCATCACTCAAAAATAAGCACTTGCAATATTTTGGTATGTTGTCTGACTAGCCTTTTTAAAATATAGTTTGTATATATTGTGGAATCATAGAATTGTTTTATAATCAGCTTTATTTTTTCATTTAACACTATCTGGTAAACATTTTCCCAAGTCATTGAATACCACTCCACTATCATCATATTCACCATATATTATCTAATTATTCAATAAAATGAGTTTTGTTTCCTTCTCAAATGTTTTAAACTTTCTAAGAGTCAGCTTTCTTATCTGGCATACCTATTACAGATATTTTGAAGCTTCATTAAAACCAGCAGCAGAGCATCTGCAATAATAACCACTTAGAGAGTATAACTTGTTGCTGTTACTTCCATTTCTACCACTTCCATATTGCTGTGTTTTCAAATTATTCTTTTTTGTAAATTCAAATCAATAATTGTTTTTAGACTAAATAACTAAAATAGATTTATAGAATCAAGACTTATAGGATCAAGGATTTTAATTGGAAAACTCTAGAGTGTTTTCTATTGCTCAGTGAGCATAGTGTATGTATCTTCATGAGTATGTCTATTCTAGGTATCAGAGTTAAATCACGTGCACACAGAGGATATGGCTGGTGCATGCCATGCAAAAGGGAGTTAAAAGAGAACAGAAATGGACATGAAAAAATACTGGCTTTTATAGTTATCTCTTGACTTAAAAAATACAAGGCAGTAACCAAAATATACTTTCTATAACATTTTAAGGAAGGCTTGGCTGTTTATGTTGAACTGTTTATAGAAGTTGATAGAATGGGAAGAAAATATGTACTTGACTTGTGCACATTAGTGTGAGCATCCGAGCATAAAGTGCCACTTTATCAACACAAAGTCTATTTCATTTCCAGTTCCACTGCACTCCATTTCTGCACAGACATTAGATCATAAGATGAAGTTAGAGGAGAGAGGCAATAACAGATTCCTTGAGTTGCACAGGGCTCCATAATGTAGTTATGAGACCTTTGAGAGTCACTATGAGAAAATAGATATAAATTCTGTTCTTAACTTTCAGCATTTAGCAAACTGATAAGAAAATGGCAAGAATAACTAAAGAATGCTGACTCAAGTGCTGTAATTATCAAGAACAGGGATGATAATAAATTTTATAGAGGATGGGGAGGCTTACCTGGAGTCGAGTCCAAGAGGATGAAAAGAACTGAAATGTGAGTAGCTGAGGGCACTGGACTCCTGACCAGGAGAATTGAAAGAGAACAGGTAAAGAAAAGTGAATTATGTGTGGCATTGCAGAAAGCCATAAAAGTTTAGTTTGATCAAAAGAAAGAGTGTGGACAACAGATAATAAATACTTTTACTGAGCATTGACAATGTGGTAACTTCTGAGTAGAGGGCTTGATGTGCTATCTTGTTTGAACTCTACAACTCTATAATAGATTATACCATGTTCATTTTATAGATCGAAAAAATAGAAACCCCTGAAGGTTCTGGGCAAGAAAACTGCTCATTTGGAGCTGTGCTCCTGGAAGGTTTGATGTCAGTGTGCATGATGGAGTGTAACAGGGGATAGTGGAGATGGAAGACCTTTCCATTGTAAAGGCCATAGCAGTACTTCTAATGACAATTGAAGAATATATGACTTATAAAGCTATAATGGAAAAGAGAAGATGAATGTGAGTGTGTGTCAGAGGTTGAATCCAAGGGATTGGTAAGCCAATTGCAGGTGAGAGGTAAGAAAAATGATCATGTGAAGGTTTCAAACATAAATGATTGCAGGGATGGTAGTGGCATTAAAAGAGGGAGAAAAGGAGGTCCCTGGGAGTACTGATGATGGAATTAGTTTGGAATGTACTAGGTTTGTAGAAAAGCCAGAGGTAGATCTCCAGATGATGGGATATGAGAAACTAGAATCCAAGAGACAAAAATTTGGGAGTAGAAATGTAATAAGAGTTAATATTAGGCCAGTAGCTTGATACATTTCACAAAATTGGCCACTGCATAAGGTTGTGTCAAAGAGACATAACAGGACTATCACACTCCCAAAATTTGAATTTCCAGGGTTATTTAAAATTTATTCTATAACCCCTCATCTCAAAATTGTTTTGTAAATTTTAATCAAGTGAAGATAGCTGTTAAAAATATCACTCATTTTACTTTTGGGAAAAACTTTCATGTCAAAGTAATGAGGGGTGTGTGTGTGTGTGTGTGTGTGTGTGTGTGTGTGTGTGTGTGTGTTTGTGTGTAACCATCTCACTTAACACCCCTTGGGCCCAACCCTTCCCCCTGTGTATTTTGAGTATCAATAAGAGAAGAAAATATAAGTTGCTGTGAGGAGGACTTGAAGAGGCTGTATGAAAACCACCTAGAAGCAGAACCTGAGCCCTGGTTGAGTCAGACTATTCACATTGGCTAAATGGTGAAAATTTTATTCTTATGTGGTGAGTCTTCCTAATGAGAAGCTTAACAAATAAAGTTTATTTTGTGTATAAGTGTTTTCACTCCATGTGTTTTTTTTTTTCCTAAAAACAAAATAGGATAAAAGCAATTTTCATGATATGTCCTTCAAAATTGAATAGCTGGTAGCTTTTTTTTTTCTCCCCAATTCCTAAAGTAAATGACTTCCTTTCAGATCTAAAACATATATCATAATTGTGCTTTCTTTCTGGGGATTCTGCCTTTTGTCAAATTAACAGCTCTCGAAAGCAGCACATATTTTCAGCTGACCTGCAGTTGGACCTAACATTTCTTTCTCAAACTGTCAGACATTTTAGTCATGGAGGAGAGAGGACACACTTCCAGAATCTGCTGTGTGTGGCCTGGATCCTGTTCTCTGGCCCTAAGCAGTTTAATCACTCTACCTCACATGGGCCGCTTTTGGCTAATGAATCCTTAGCTCCAAGTTTTTCCTCTTCCTAATGAGTGCTAATAAAATGCATTTAACTCCACTAATGCAACAAAAACTCAGCATTATTTCATTGTATCTACTTAATAAGAACCTTGTTTAATATCAAATTACAGCCTGCTCAGCCAAAGCATTATACTGGGGGAAGTGGGACTGTGAGAAGGGAGTATCAAGTGCTGTAATTTGGACATTCCTCCTTAATATGCCCTGCAGTATTACGTGATTGCTTAATTCATTTAGCCGAGCTAGTCTGATCCATCTGCCAACTGTTGTGTAAAATTTACTGCAATGCTAGGCAACCAGTCCCACCACACAAGCTAGAAATATAGTATCACTTTTCCTGGGACTAAGTTATTAACAGTTGTTTGGGGAGAGGCAACAAGCAATGGTGCAGATACTGTTACAAAAAGGAAGACCTTCTGGATGTGCCTCATTTTATAAAACGGTTACAGCAAATCCCACTTTTATTCATCCAAGTGTGTTTCTAATTGTTCATGGTCTAATTCCAGAGGCATTTCATCTTTACTTCAAATTTATCTTCAATGAGCAACGATGTCTAATCTCCTATTTATCTTAGCTTTGAACTTCTCTATCTTCTTCTGAACCAGTCTCTCTCTCAAGAAACAATCAGTAACAAATACCTATTGGAAACTTTCCATGTGAAGGAAAGGATCATTTTGTAATTTGAGTAATCATTGCTTGAATTAGATAAAGTTCCGTGTATATTGGAATTTCTTAAAGTGAAGTACATCTGTAGTCTCATTATCTGTAAACTAGAGGCAAAAACCTTTGAGTTTCCCTTCAAATTTAGTGACCTGGAAACTTCTGATCTTCTCACCTGAGAGACATTGCACTTGGAGATTTTTTCATCTACATTGTTTCTTAAGGTACAGGATTCTATTATCTTTGATACTTGCTTATTAAACTGGTAGATACACTTCCCTTGGATGTTTGAAGGAGTTAAAAAGATTTATAATTTATTCATGGATTTATGGAGAGAGTTGGGGACCTTAGAAGAGCTTTCTTCTATCTTCTATCTTTTTCTACTTATTCCGAAAAGCCAATTGTTACATATAGATAGGAAAATGTTTTACAAACTGTTTAGGAAAATTCCAGTGTAAAGGAGTAATAGTTATCTCTCAAAACCTTGTAACTGGTCACCTGATAAGAAAATAGGTGAAGATGGAAGGACTTCATTCAAGACTTACCTTGTAGAGTTCATGTAGGAATTATTAAGACCAGAAGGCTGTTGTTGCTCAATTTATAGTAAGAGGCTTGAATCAAAATTTGGTTCTGCTAACTAACAGTGGTTAAGTACCCTCGTAACTCCTTAGTGGGTGAAGCAGAGATTCTGCATCCCTCCAGCCAAGGACAAGGCAGGTAATTATTGCCAGCTATAACCACGTTCCATAGCATTCCAACATCTCAGAAGAATAAATGCATATTTCCACCTAAACAGAAGGTGTGTCTTTGTTAAAAAATGAGTCTGGATAGGACAGAACTTTTTATACCTTCTAGTAATATATTTAGTATTTCTTTTTCTTCCAACCTTGGTTTTTGTCAGAATATAAATCTCAAAACAAAATTATGTATGATTTCAGATAATCTCATGAAATAGGCTATTAATAAAAGAACCAATATGTAGTATTTTTATGTGATAAGAAATATTAATATAAAACCAATCCTATATAATATTTTTCTCCTGATTTTTAAAAACTCTGTAGTTATAGGTCACCTATTTATTTGTAAACACTACTAAATACTTTTGTATCAAATCTTCAAAGCTAAGTTTATTTTCACCGTATTAGTAGAGAAATGCATCTAGGTAGCTCTGTAGTTAAGAGTACATTCATTCATATGCTAATGAAAAATTAACTTGGAGAAGCTTTGAAGAAAGCAGTCATGTACTGAGTTTTTCTTAAACAAAGAAACAAAAATTTAAGAGGCTATCCTTTTTGAAATCTAGTCTTCTTAGGGAAAACTAGCTTTCATCCAAATGAAATCATCAGAAATGGTAGGATGAACTGATGTATAAGTAGAAATTTCTTTCTCTGAGATATTATACTGTTTAATTCATGTAACGGTGAGAGGAAGCTTCAATTACTTCAGGGAAGAGGCTAAAAAAAGAAGAGGTTTATTATGTTCCTAGTGGGCCTAGTTTTCTAAAGGTATCTTAGTCTCTGTGCTCCTAAAATAAAATACAACCCTTAATAGCACAGCCTTGTCTGGGAATTAACATGCTCTTAGTTTTCTTTGTATCAGACATTCTGGAAGTGTTTCTTCTAAAGAACCAAGACTCTGGTGAGAGCTAAGAAAAAGAAGTTGTGAAATCTCTTTCAATCCTAAACTTTCAAGGGACTAGAAAAAGAGAGTTGCTTTGCTTATAAAATGAAGAGGCTCATGTAGACTTAGTTTTACTGTTGTTTCTTTGAGCACTAACTCGTTATCAGCCTTCTATTTGTTAAGTGTCACCACCCATTCCCCATCAAAAATCTCAGAGTCACATTAAACTCTTCTCACTTGTCCTTCACAGACAACCAGCCACTGGTTGAGTATTGATAAGAGAAGAAAATATAAGTTGCTGTGAGGAGGCCTTGAAGAGGCTGTATGCAAAATCACCTAGAAGCAGATCCTGAGCCCTGGTTGAGTCAGACTACTCACATTGGCTAAATGGTGAAAATTTTATTCTTATGTGGTGAGTCTTCCTAATGAAAAGCTTAACAAATAAAGTTTATTTTGTGTACAAATCTTTTCACTCGATGTGTTTTTTTCTCCTAAAAACATATTTCTTCTATATTCTTCTTTTCCTGCTTCTCTCAAATACACCTACTTATTCAATTCTCCCCACACACCATTTTAAAACAGCTGTATTGAGATATTGAAATTGCCATTAAAAGTAATGGCAATAACTGCAAGAACTTTTGCACCAATCTACTGATTTAAAACCCAGAAATCTACCCATTGTAAGTGTAAAATTTGATGAATTTGTGCAACAGTCCCCACAGTCCTGATTTAGAACACTTCCACTTCTCCAAAAGTTCCTTGGGGCACAGTTGCAATTAATCCCAACATGCTGAGTCTCTGACAACCACACAACAACCTTCTGTCTCTATGGATTGCCTTTTCTGAGCATTTCCTATAAATAGAATCAGGCAGTCTTTTGCATCTGGTTTCTTTCATTTAGTATGATGTTGAGATTCATTTATGTTGCAGCGTGTGTCATTACCTTGTTTTTTTAATTGCTGAATCATATTCCATTGTATGTTTATACCACAATTTGTTTGTCTGTGTATCCACTGATGGGCATTTTGGTTGTTTCCAGTTTGGGACTACTATAAATAATGATATTGTAGATATATAGGAGTAGAATTGCTGGGTCATATGATGAATATATGCTTAATTTTTTAAGAAACTGCTGACAAACACTTTTCTAAAATGGCTGTACCATTTTATGCCTTCCTGCCAGCCATGTGTGAGTCTCCAGTTTCTCCACCTCCTGGCTAATACTTGTTATTTGCAGCTTATTTTAACCATTCTAGTGGGTGTGTAGCATGGATCTCATTGTACTTTACTGACTGGCTAAGATGTTGAGCACCTTTTCTCCTGCTTATATACTCCCTTAGTTCACACCTTCATCCTTTCTCACCAGGAATACACGTAAAGGGCTCCGTGGTATTTACAGCTTTTCTGTATCCAGCATACCTTCTCTTTAACATTCTGGTAATAAACTCCTTTTGTCCTGTGGAGACTCCATTACACACTATTCAAGTGTGAAAGATCCTGCCCTCCTATTCAGTGCCATAGGAATTAGAAAATAATATTTTCTAAATGAAGTGATTGCTTTAAGATTGAGGTCATCGCATTTCCCTTGAAAGAAGTCTTTCTGCAGAGACCTGGGAAATACAACTAAACACACAATCTAGTCTGGTTTGTTGCAAGTACCCAGGACTAGCTAACCTAACAGCCTCTGAAATTGTGGGAAATTGTGCACAACACATTCTGTGGCTTCCTTGACTCTGTCATCCCTGCCCCTGGAAAAGGCTCCTCTTATAGAGGACAGGATAGAAATCTGGTACCCTACTGACACAGCCTCAATAAATGAACTTATTTTATTCTACTTTACTCAATTTTTAAATTTTTATTTTATGTTATTGTTTATTTTCCTCAGATCTCCTTCTCTTGCCCTAATATTAACTCGGGGTCTGATTTGGAGAGAGGAGAATGACTGGCTATGACCAAATGCTCAGGCTTGTTCTAACTTGCTTGGAATAGTAAGTCTGCCAGAAACTTTCAGGCCCTGTATGGCCAGTGGTCAGACTGTTAGGGACTAGTTGCCTTTTACAAGCCTTGTAACTTTAGACAGGTTATGCAACAACTCTATGTCTTAGTTTTAGGATCAGTAACATGGGATAGTAACAATTCCTACTTCATACAATTATGGCAGTGATTAAATATGTCCTACATCTTAAAAAGTGCTCATAACAGTGTCTGGCACATAGTAAATGCTCAGTAAGTGCTAATTACATGTGCAGACACAGGAGGTACTATGAATGAACACCACAGGTAACTGAATGAAAGAACTGGCTCTGAAAGCTTAGAGAATTCCCTTTTCCTACTTCACCAATTGACTGTTAGTTTATGATTCTTAAAGAAGAGCACTATTATTGAAAAATGTTTTGGCTTTAGATCATCTAATCCAGTTTCTGATGTCAATCATTACTCTCAAGAACTTCTTCTCTACCACATTTCCTTCCTGATACCTTCCTCCCCCCATTCAGTAACTGCTAAAAACAATCAGCTTGAAATATAACTTGATAAAAAAAGCTTAGCTATCCTCACTGTGCTTTAATAATGAATCCTTCCTTGAGTGAAATGCAAAAAAAAAAAAGAAAGAAAAGAAAAGAAAAAAAGACAGTAAGACATTCTAGATACTTTCCCTTTAGCCAAAGCCAGAAATTTTATACACATAAAATTCACATTTTATTTGGACAAGCCTCTTTAGCAGATTTTGTTTATATTATTGATAAAATTATGACCACCACTACCTTTATAGAAATGTATTTCTTCCTTTCTTCATTCATTTATTCTACATACATCTGTGAATATTTACTAGATAAGGGGTTGTAGAATATATAGTATTTAATATTATTTTCTTATTTTTCAAGGGCTTTGAATCTAGCAGGAGAAACCTTTTAATAGTCATACATGCAACCAATGCAAAGTATCACATTACAAGTACTGAATGAGTGCTACTAAAAAAAAAAGCTCTAGAAGTCTTGAGAAGAGTTTACTTTGGTCTGATGATCATGGATGGCTTCACAAAAGGTAAATTTAAGTAGGACATTGAAATACGATGGGAGGAATTGCAATTGGAAGAAATTGCAGGAGTTAGGAAAATGCGATGTGGTCAGAAATATCAAGTGGACCCATCTTGCTGTGGAAGTGGAATTGTGATTTGGGCAAGTTGGAAAATATTTGAAAAGAGTTTCCATAGTCACACTAGATTTGCTCATTATAATAACAATTGTTGATATATGTGAAGATAAAGATACTGTCAAACTATGTTTCTAGTTGCATGTAGAATTCAGCACTGATCTACCCACACTGTCTCCATCTGGTCTATTTTGTGATGCAGAACACACAACTGTGTAGTAGATCGTGTCTGAATGTGGTGCTTTGAAAAATAGAACTAACTGATGGATCATTATATCTTCTTCTGCCACTCACAAAAAATAACCACTAAGCTCCTTAATTTATGTCATAAACAAAGAGAAATCATCAACAATGTTGTGATACTGACAGTTGTTCAAAGAGAGCCCACCATTCCATTTTTAGTTAAGGAGATGTGTCATTGTTGAAGCTAGTGGAATGATCCCAAAAGGGATTCGAGAGGGAAAAAAAGCAACTTTTATTTCTATCTAGAGGCAATTCCTTTGGCCCATGCAAGGGTTTTCCTCCAGCAATTCTGCCCTCTCTCATACCCCTCTTTCCCGGATTATTTCCATCTTAAAATAGCACCTTCTTGACTCGCTCAGCTCCCCAGTGCAACAAAACCCCTCTAAAAGCTGTTTTCTACACTGGCTGCCCCATTCCCTTCCACTCTGTAGTTGCGTTTTTACCTCTACCTTTCCACAGAAAATGCCTTATTAAGGTAACCATTAACTCCTTATTGCCAGAGTCAATGGTCAATTGTCATTGATCTCATCTAACTTGGCTAACTGACAGCATTTGAGATGATTGATTATTTCCACCTTTTGAAATACCTTCTCTACTTCTGAAATAATATATCCTTGGCTTTACACCTACCTTCTGAGTACTTCTTCTAAATCTCCTTTGCAAGTTTCTCATTGTTTTCTTTACCCCTTCTTGTTGAAGTACTTTGGAGTCAATTCTTGTAACTCGTCTTTGTTTTAGCTTCATTCACTCCTTTGTTGATCTCATCCAAGCTAACAGTTTAAAATTTATATCATAAGTCTAGATCTAGACTTTACTCCTTTACTCCAGATTGGAATATCCAATGGTCTAGTCAACATTTTCACTGGGGATGTCTGACTGACTTTTCAAATTCAGGATGTCCAAAACCGAATTCCACATCTTCCTTCTACATTTGCTCCTCCTACACCTTTCCCTGACATCCAGTGTCTCAAAATAAAAATCTTAGTATTATCCTTCACTCATCTTTCTCTCATGCCCTATTTCTAAATGTCAAAACTTCCTGATGGTTGAACATTCAAAATATAACAAAACTGCAGTTATGTCTTACTGCCGCCATCAGTTACAACATGATTCTCACTCATCAGCATCTCTCTCTAGACTTCTACAGTCACCACCTTGCTGATTCCCTTGTTCCTCTGTTATCCAGTCTCTCTACATGAAGAATCTTTAAGTCAGATCATGTCATTCTTATGTTCAAAATGTTCCAGTGGCTTTCCATTTCACTTAGACTAAAAGTTAAGCCTTCATATTAATCTAAAATGCCCTGTGGGATCTAGCCACCATTAGCTCCTTGACATGGTATATACTCTGTCTCCTTCTAATCCACTTATCCTGGCCACACTAGCCTCTCTGCTCTTTCTGACCCATCAGGCTTGTGCACTGCTGGTCTCCTCAGCCTGCAAAGTTCTGCCCCTGGATATGCATACTCCTCACTCCCTCATGTCCTTCAAGTGTTAGATCTAATACTATCCTACTAATGAGGCTCACCCTAAGAAATGCCCTTGAAATTGCAATGTGTTCCCAAATTCTTTTTTGCCTGCTTACTATATTTTATTTTTTATTGTCAAATTCCTTTTTACTTTCAAATATACCATGTATCTCACTTATATGTTCTATTTATTATTTACTTTCCTTTTTTTTCTGCCAGGCTGCGAACTCCATAAAAGCAGTATTTTTTTTTTTTTTTTTTTGACCGAGTCTCGCTCTGTCGCCCAGGCTGGAGTGCAGTGGCACGATCTTGGCTAACTGCAACCTCTGCCTCCCGGGTTCAAGTGATTCTCCTGCCTCAGCCTCTCAAGTAGCTGGGACAACAGGCGCATGCCATCACACCCAGCTAATTTTTTGTATTTTTAGTAGAGACGGGGTTTCACCATGTTAGCCAGGATGGTCTTGATCTCCTGACCTTGTGATCCACCCTCCTTGGCCTCCCATAGTGCTGGGATTATAGGCATGAGCCACTGTGCCCAGCCTAAAAGCAGTATTTTGTATGTGTGAGGAAGGTGTGTGTGTGTCTGTGTGTGTGTGCGCGCACATCTGTGTGTGTGCGCATGTGTGCGTGCAGGGGTGTCAGTGTTGTTCCTTGATGTACTTTAAGAACCTGTTACAGACTATGTGCTCAATATATAAATATATAGTGTTGGTTGATTGCCTTTTATATTTCCAGAAATTTTCCCATCTCCTCTAGGTTTTCTAGTTTATGCACACGAAGGTGTTCATTGTAGCCTTGAATGATCTTTTGTATTTCTGTGCTATTGATTGTAATATTTCTCATTTTATTTCTAATTGAGCTTATTGGATCTTCTTTCTTCTTTTCTTGGTTAATCTCACTAATGGTCTGTCAGTTTTATTTATCTTTTCAAAAAACCAGCTTCCCCCCCGCCCCCCCCCGCGCTTAATCTTGTGTATTGTTATTTTGTTTCAATTTCATTTAGTTCTGCTCTAATCATTATTTCTTCTGCTGGGTTGGGTTTGGGTTTGGTTTTTTCTTGTTTCTCTAATTCCTTGGGGTGTGACCTTAGATTGTCTATTTGTGCTCTTTCAGACTTTTTGATGCAGGCATTTAAGGCTATGAACTTTTCTCTTAGCACCATCTTTGCTATATCCCAGAGGTTTTAATAGGTTGTGTCATTATTATCGTTCAGTTCAAAAATTTTTTAAATTTACATCTTGATTTCATTGTTGACCCAATGATCATTCAGGAGCAGGTTATTTAATTTCCACGTATTTGAATGGTTTTGAGGGCTCCTTTCAGAGTTGATTTCCAATTTTATTCTGCTGAGGTCTGAGAGAGTAATTGATGTAATTTTGATTTCTTAAATTTATTGAGACTTGTTTTTTGGCTTATCATAGTCATATGGTCTATCTTGGAGAATGTTCCATGTGCTCATGAATAGAATGTATATTCTGCAGTTGTTGGGTAGAATGTTCCATAAATATCAATTAAGTCCACTTGTTCTAAGGTATAGCTTAATTGCTTTGTTGATTTTCTGTCTTGGTGACCTGTTTAGTGCTGTCATTGGAGTCTTAAAATCCCCCACTATTATTGTCTTTCTATCTAATTTCTTAGGTCGAGTAGTAATTGTTTTATAAACTTGGAGGCTTCAGTGTTAGGTGCATATGTATTTAGGACTGTGATGTTTTCCTGTTGGACTAGTCCTTTTATCATTACATAATGTCCCCTTTTGTCTTTTTTAACTGTTGTTGCCTTAAAGTCTGTTTTGTCTGATACAAGAATAGCTATTCCTGCTTGCTTCGGGTGTCCATTTGCATGGAGTATTTCTTTTTCCACCCCTTTACCTTAAGTTTACGTTGAGTCCTCTGTTTTAGGGAGTCTCCCGAGGATAGCAGATACTTGGTTGGTAAGTTTTTATGCATTCTGCCATTCTGTATCTTTTAGGTGGAGCATTTAGGCCACTTATAGTCTATATAAGTATTGAGATGTGAGGTACTATTCTATTCATCATGCTATTTGTTGCCTGAATACGTTGGTTTTTTTTTCATTGTGTTAATGTGTTATAGGTCCTGTGAGATTTATGTTTTAAGGAGGTTCTATTTTTGTGCATTTTGAGGATTTCTTTCAAGATTTAGAGCTCATCTTGGCAATTATTGCAGTGCTGGCTTAATAGTGGCAAATTCTCTCAACATTTGTTTGTCTGAAAGAGACTGTATCTTTTCTTCATTTATGGAGCTTAGTTTCACTGGATACAAAATTCTTGGCTGATAATTGTTTTGTTTATTTTAAGGAGGCTAAAGATAGGACCCCAGTGCCTTCTGGTCTGTAGGGTTTCTATCAAATCTGCTGGTAATCTGATAGGGTTTTCTTTATTGGTAACCTGATGCTTTTGCTTCACAGCTCATAAGCTTCTTTCCTGTGTCTTGACTTCAGATAACCTGATGACTTTGTGCCTGGGTGATGACCTTTTCATTATGAGTCTCCCAGGTGTTCTTTGAGCTTCTTGTATTTGGCTATCTAGATCTCTAGCAAGGCTGGAGAAGTTTTCCTTGATTATTCCCTCAAGTAAGTTTTCCAAACTTTCAGATTTCTCTTCTTCCTCAGGAACATCAATTATTCTTAGGTTTTGTTGTTTAACACAATCCAATTTTTTTGGAGACTTTGTTCAAATATATATATGTATACATATACATATATATACATATATATATTTGAACAAAGTCACTTTGAACAAAATAACTCAATCAATAGTTCAATAACTTTGAATAAAATAACTCAAAATAACAAAATAACTCAAAAAAGTAATTTGAACAAAATAACTCAATCCAACAAACACAAATGTGTCTGTTGGACTGAGTTATTTTGATAGCTTTATCTTCTAGCTCTGAAGTTCTTTTTTCTACTTGATCGATTCTACTGTTGAGACTTTCCAGTGTATTTTATATTTCCCAAAGTGTGTCCTTCATTTCCAGAAGCTGTGATTTTTTTTTTACACTATCTATTAATTTGGTGATTTTTTTCTGTCCATATCCTGTAACATGTTTTTAATTTCTTTAAGTTGGTAGGCAACTTTCTCTGGTGATTCCTTGAGTAGCTTAATAATAAACCTTCTGAATTGTTTTTCTGGCAATTTAGAGATTTTTGTCTTGGTTTGGACCCATTGCTGGTGAACTGGTGTGATCTTTTAAGGGTGTCTTTAATACCCCTAAAAGATCACACCTTGTAATACAACCTTGTTTTGTTGCATTACTAGAATTGTTATTTTGTTCCTTCTCACTTGGGTAAACTATGTCAAAGGGATGATCTGGGGCTCAAGGGCTGCCATTCAGATTATTTTGCCCCACAGGGTGCTCCCTTGATGTAGTGCTCTCCTCCCTTCCCTAGGGAGGGTGCTTCCTGAGAACCAAACTGCAGTGATTGTTATTTCTCTTCTGGATCTAGCCCCTCAATGGAGCTACTGGGCTTTGTTGAATGTCTTTTAGACCAGAGCCCTGGATCAGCTCACTGTTTTGTACTTTGTCATTATGTCATAAATTGGCCTCTATAAGAATGGCTGTGACACGGATTCCTTTGTACATGTGAGCTGGAGTGTGCAACTTGTGGAGGAACTTCAGCACTTTTCCACAAATCTACAACAGCCCAGTTGCTCAGGTGTTTTCCTTAGTTATAGAACAGTCAATTGGCTATGAGAAGTGACTGTGAATCCAATAGTGCAAATGGAATTTCTTTATTGATCAATAAAACAAGTGGAGAAGATTCCTAAGACCATACAGAAGTGGTGGAGAAAGAACACATCCTCTTCCCAATTTTTCTTCAAATTCAATATATGTGGTTGAAACTTCATCTATACTGCTTAATCAAAGAATATGTAGATTTTCAATAGAAAATAACTTGAAACCACTCTACCATTCTTCACATACTTTATGCAGGATGTGGATTGGCATAAACACCCAACTGTTTCCCAAGGGCTCTTCTCAGCTAGGATTAGATCTCAAGACATACATGGGAACATATATTACTACACTATGATGGAAATGAGAGAAACGGCTACTCTCTGTCTCTTGTCCTGAATGAGAGTCGGGGCAGGGGTCCAGATTTTGCCCTGATAGATCCAGCCAGTGACATTCTAAGGGATGAGCACACACCCACATGCATGCACACACACAAAGACACAAGTGTATCTTGAAAAAGAAACCTAAGATTTTTATATAATGATGAGAAAGACTCTGTAGGAAATAGTCTGGAGTATGCCCTTTCACACTGAAGAGCAAATGTATTTGTTTTTATCTCTAGTATAAGAAAGCAACATCATTTTCATAAAAAAAAAAACAAACATAGGATTCACTGAGGTTTGCAGAAGAGAGAGGAGGACTGTAGAGGTACAGATTTCTGCTGCACTATACACAGCTGGTTTTAAGGGATGCCTACCAGATGGTAACATTTGTCAAAGATGAAACATAGTATTCACAAGCTTGGAGGCTGTACCCTGTGGTGAAGCAATTCCCTTCAGAAAGAATGTTGGGGAAATAACTTTTCCGATGGGCTAAATTTATACATTTTTAATGATTGTAGATTTATTTCCACCTTGGGCCAAGATAATTTTAAGTTTGTTATACTGTTTTATGAACCAATAGGTTCTGAATAGTGAAAAAGAGATGAGGTGGAATAAGGGAGGCAGGGAGAATGTGTATTTTGGGGAGTTGAGTTTCCTTTACACTGAAAGATTGATTCCAATGTAATCATTGGCTTGTGGTTTCATTTTCCCCTTTAAGGGCAGGGTTCTTCATTTAGTTCTGTATACTTCTGAGGTAGGAAATTGCTTATGCTGCATTGGCGTAACTGATGAGTGAGACTAAGCCTCAGAAGATCATTTACCACCAACAGAAGCAAGCTTTCATCTTCTGGCAGGTGGGTAGGGGGCTAGGATGGAAGATAACATAATTCATTCCTGTGGATCACAGTCTCCAGTCACTCCCAACCTGAGCCAATCTTTTTCCCGGTGAGAATCAGGTACATAGAGGGTACCACCAGGAAGGTTATTGTAATTTATCCTCTTGCTGATATTCCTATCACTCTGGGTAAACAGAGATGAGCATGGCAATGCTTGATTTATCAAGTCTTTTTCTAAAGTATTTTTCTCTGTGCTCTTCCACCTCTGATACAAATGCACATTCTGGACAATTCTAACCCTCCTAACCAGTAGATTTGATTAACTGTTTTCAGCAGTCTGAGACTGAAGATTTTAAACTGATCCACTTCAATACCAACCAGTTAATGATCACCAAAGGTACTTATCTGTTTTTCCCTATTAATTGACTTTCAGTGAAAATGTCATGATGTGTCAACATTTGCAAATTCCTGCCATGCTCATAAGAGGTGAAAATTAACATGCCTTTACGTCAGGTGTTAAGCACATGAAAAAGAATGTGCACACCTGCTAAAGAACATGGAAGGGTCTTTCCTAAAGTGTATTTTGCAATAAGCTCTCATTTCTCTATGTAGTATCTCTAAACCATGTACCTGACTTTCATTGCCCTAGGGAAAATCAGTACTGGTATAGACCTATGGGGGAAGTGTAATTCACTGCCTCTAAACTTCAAAATTACCACCATATCTTATATGCTTTGTTCAAAATGATCAACACCACACAAATTAGCAGTTTATTATACCAGCATTAAATAAGAGCTAAAAAGAATGTGTTTTATTGACATTTGGGCTTAAGTTTGTAACCAAACGTGTTCATTTTCCATCTCTGTGACCCACCAAATGACATTACCTCCCTAAATTTTATTCATCATCCATTAAAGTGGGATTGTAATAGTTTCTAAGATGATGTGAAAATTAAATGAGATCCTGTGTATAAAGTACTTTCACATAGCTAGAATTCTATAAATGTTAGTTGTAACCATTATATAACAATTATTATACCATCCTGTTAAACAAATACTTCAATTATTCAACACATATTTAACTTTCAGGGGGTTTTAACTTGAGTAGGTTATAAATGCCCAGAGTACTAATTTATAACGTGAATCTCTAAATTCAGCACCTAATATAATGGTTGTTATCAATACATAATTTAATTTTATTTACTAATTACATTTCATAGTGTTCAAAATAACACTAAGGTCTTGGGAGCATGTAAATATTCCTTCCTCTTTAGGTAATGATTATATAATAATAGCTTGTATTTTGTGCCTACTACGGGCCTGGCCCTATGCTGGGCAGTTTACACATATTTTCTGTAATTCTTAAGCAGCCTCATGGGACTGAATATGATTTTGGATAGGTAGATTTAAATAGTACTATGGAAAGTGATTAATTGATAAATGGAGTGAGGATATTTGTTTATTCCTTCATTAAACAAATATTTCCTAATCTCCCTCTACATTCTAGCTGCTCTTCTATGTCTTTGGTTAATAACAATAAATAAGAATTGTCCTAGTAGATGGGGAGGCAGGTAATTAACTAATACACAAAACAATAAGATAATTTCAGAGAGTGGTAAATGCTATAAAGAAAATAAAACAGGCTAAGAGTATAGAGATAATTTAGTGCACCATGGGAGACTTATTAGATTGGTTGGTCACAGGCAATCTGTGGATGGGACTCTCATGCTGAGACCTGACTTTGCACAATTTAAATGCTTGTTATTAAAGAGTACTTATTACAGAATATTGGAGCCTGAAAAGATGTACATCATACTCCAGGGATTTTGCCATGAAGCTAAGAGAAATGAGCTGGAAGCAGCAGAAGTGATTCAAGAGAGGGTCTAAATGAATAAATGAAAGAATGATGGTAAACAATAAGAGGTTATATTTTGGCACACTAGGGCATCAGACGCCTCTGGTCCCTCGTGCCAGACACACTGGCATGGAGTGTCACTGGACACCTCAGAGTTTTATCAGGGGATTTCCTCTGAGTACCCTGCTCCTTCTTTGAAGAGGGCTCCCTTTTGTCCATTTTCCTCACCTCTTATCCCTGAGAGCAGCATTTTTCATACAGACAATGTTCAACAAATGTTTGCTAAGTAGCTGTTGCTCAAGCACTTTAACTGCTAAAAAACAATGCTTTTAGAGAGCAAAGAATTATTAGTCCTTTCAAGTGGCCGAGTTCAATTAATAATCTGTCTAGCAGCTATGTGACCTTAACTTAATCACTTAATCTCTTGGGACCTCGGTTTTCTCATCTGTGAAATGCAGATGATAACAACTGCCTCCCTGGGTTGCCCTTGGGACTGGAAGAGAGGAGGTGTGCGAAAGCCCTTAGTCACGTCTAAGCTTCGGAGCCCTTGCAGGGGCGTCCCTATTCTATCTCAGGGGATGAGAGGGCAGAGAGAACTCACTGCGCTGTCACCTTCTTCCCCAGTGCCTCTATCCCAATGCAGGTTGTGAGGTGAGGAAAGGGATGGGAGCGAGAACCAGACACATTAGCAATGTCATGGTTGTTTACTGTTTTCACCCATGTGGTAATAAATCAATGTGAGGTTTGTCATTTTAATTAGTCTTCCTTAAGTCTGGGAAGTCAAGGCCGTTCAATGCTGATAGGAAGCTGAAAAATTACCTGAGAACAAGTGTCCGGAATGAGTCTCAGAGTCCCGGCTTCAGAGTGCTGCAGGTCACGGGAGATGGGGAGTGAAGAGCCCTCCACTTCAGAAAGGGGAAATTAGCGTTGGGTGTAAGGCTGTCAGGAGTGAGTGGAGAAGGAGCTGAATTCATCTTTTCCTTGTTTACTGGTAGTCCAGCCCCATGGTGAGCTGAAGGGAAGATAGTGTGGAGGGAAGGGAGAGTAAGGGGATAAATTGCTGTAGATGTTTCTATATAGTCTGAAATGAGAATGCATTATATATATATATATATATATATATATATATTATATTTTTTTTATATTTTGGAAATATATATATTTCCAACAGTTTGAGGAGCTACTGCCCTCAATGGTGAAAACAGGGGTAACTATGAAAAGCAAATATAAGCTCTATTTTAAAATTTGGCAAAGAACATGTTGCCAAATGGATTTACTTGCCCTGAATGATTTGTATCACAAGGAAGCCAATTTCCTGCAATGTCTCAGAGAAGATTCAAAGCAAAGCCCTTGTAAAGTGTGGATTGTACAAGGATGTTCAGTGGCTTATCGGGGATCATGGTTATATTCCTAACAGACAATAAAAGGAGAAATGACCCTGAGCCCTTTTAACACAGTCTTTGCTGATCTTCCTGAAATCTGCCATTGCTTCCTTCAGCAATGCCTAGAATGGCCATCATCTTTCTCCTCATGATCAAATTTGACAGCAACAGGACCATGTACAGGCATCTCTTGGGTGCTCATCTTAATTCTTCCACTTACTGTGTGTCCCTGGGGAAATCACTTAACTCTCTGTGCCTTTTTTCCTTGTATGCAATGGAAAGAAGATACTTATTCTACCTGCTTCTCAGAATTGGTTTAAGCATATAATGGCATAATATAAACTACAAAGCATAATAGAATAGTAAAGAATTACTGTTATTGTTATTATATTTTATTATTAATAATAAAAACTATGTCTTTCAATTTTAAGGAATTTCTAAATTTAGAAAAGGTCTTAAAGTTCAGCTAGTCCAAGTTGTCCTCAGATTTCAGTCTGTTTTACTATTTCTCTGTGAAGTGATAGTCCACCCTTTCCATAAAACTTCAGCGAGATTTACTGCCTTCAAAGGAAATCTGAGCCACGTTAGGCAGCTCTGATGTTTCCTGCTCTAATGATGGAGTTGACTGGAAATCTTTAATTTCTATCCTAAAGTATTAGTTTAGCCTTTTAGAACCCCAGTCTCTTTTCCAAGATGGTAGCTTTTAACATGTTTTAGCAGAGCTCTTGCTACTAAATCTTCTCTTTCCCCAACTGAGGAGCCTGAGCATGTTCAAATATTCTTCATGTTTTACAGTTTTGGGTTTTCTCATCATTCTAGTTGGTCAGCTCCAAATATTTCCGTTTTCTATTTCTCTCTTAAAATGTGCCTTTTTCAGCTGAATATCCTGGTATGTGTGTCTAAAAACCCAATTTGATATTCTCACAAATCAGATCTGCTCATCTTTCCCCAAGTCTTCATCTTGCTTTTTAGCACAAGTCAAATGCCTTAATTATTTCTTTTTTTCTTTCCTTTTTGGTTACCCGTCACCTGTCTTCATTCTAAAATCTGCTCCTTCAGTAAAGTCTTCCCTGAATATTGTTATCCAGGACCAATGATCACCCTCATCCTTACAATCTTTAGACACTCAGGACAGTAAGTGCTCTGGGGAAACAGAGCTGGAAAGAGAGGCAGGAAGGTGGGCATGCTTGATTTTTATCAAGGAAAGAGGGGAACTGATTCCAAAACCATGAAAGATGGACTTCTAGAAAAGAGGCTAAATTTCTTCTACGTTGATCTAAAGAGCAAAATTGAGACCAGTCAGGGAAACTTGGTCAGGGAAGCTCCAGCTCCCTGCTGAGATACAGTGGAGAAGAGCATAGGATTTGGGACAGCATAGATCTGGGTTCAAGTTTGAATCTGCAACTTCCTGATTCAGTAGTCTTAAGTGATTTTCTGTGTCTCTTCCCAGCATAAGCCTCTCCTTCTACAAAATGAGGTGAATTTTACCAGCCTCATATGATCCTTTTTAGGACTAAATGAGGTAAGGCATCAATTCAATTGGCCAGGCCCAGGACCCTGTGTCCTGGGGTCTTTTCACTGCACGTGCTAACTTGTCCTGTCTCTATTCAGTTTACAAGTCTGCGTGATAGATTAGATTCATGTTCAGAAATATTCACTCCTTTCCCATAACTGCATTGGAAGAACAGAATTTCCTGTTCCATTCATGGTGAGCTTGGCTATGTGAATTATTTAGGTCAGTGAGATATTAGCATCCATGATGCAGCAGGCTTGAAAAGTATCTTCATGCTTCAACTTACACTCTTGAACTTCTGCCTTTTCTGTGGAAAAAAAAATATGCCCAGAACAGACAGTTCATCCCAGGAGGAGGATGAAAGTCACGGCGAGTGGAGCTGTACCACCAGAGCCAAGGCCACCCCAAATCAGCAGCCCCCCAGTTGACCTCAACCTGCTGCAGAGGCATGAATGAGCCCAGCTGAAACCAACAGTACTGCAGAGCCAATAAGCACACTCGCAAGCTGCATAAATGCATTTTTGTATGCTCCTGAGATTTTGTGGCTGTTTTATATGCAACGTTATTGTGGCCATAGTTATTTGAAATAACCAGTAGAATAAGATATGAATGGCTGACAAGGCTCAATGTGTCCCTCCCCTGAAAGACATTGGAAGCCAATATTTTTATTTTATTTAATAAATATGTAAGTGAACACCATGTGCCAGGTCCCCAATTGTAGCTAATTTTCAATTGTACAAGGGACTCTGCTCTAAAGAAGTCCACTTAAAGCAGTATAGAATTATACTAGAGCCCCAATTCCCTTGACTTAAAATTCTTACACATAAAGCACAACACAATCTGCTACATGTGCGGAGCTTGTGCAATGTGCAATGCCCCTCTTTTTAAATTTCTGTGCATCTCTGCCTGGTGGACTCTGGACATCACATTGTTTCCCTAGTTTTTAGAACTGGCCAACCTGAGCATCCTGCAAAATCCCTATAATGTTGGGTAATGAAGTAGAGTTTTACTGGGTGGAAAGCTATGTCCTTTCCTTTTCAATAAAGTGTCTCGAACTCTACTCCCTAGTCCTTTCCAACTTCCAAGATAATTCCAGAGGAATTTGGTGTTACATGATCCTCTGAAGAGCAGAGGTAAAGAAGGAAACTAATAAGGTCTTTTCTTTCTTTCTTTTTTCTCTTCTTTCTTTCTTCCCTACCCCCCTCTCTCTCTCCTTCCTTCCTTCCTTCTTTCTTTATTTTCACTTAGCTGTGCCTCCCTTAGAATGGGGTTCACAGCGGGACTGCACAAGGCCATTGCTCCTGCTCTCTGAAGGCTGGGGCTGCAACTGCACAGAAGAGGGTGCTCTTGTGCAAAGCTGCAGCCGGCTTCCTGGGAGGAGGAGAAGTTTACTCGTTCCTTGCTGAGCGGATGATTCATTGCTCATGATATTTGGTAAATGTAGTCTGCATTAGTGCACACATATTCTGCAACAACAGATAAAAACCCCAAACAGCAAAAATGTCAGGAAACTTATTCGTGTGGAGGCTGCACATCTATCATCCTCTGCTGTTCTGATACGATATAGCCAACTTTTACCAGCATCCTTCCCTTTTACCCTAGCTGCCAGGGCCCTTTAAACGAAAATTATCAAGGAATGAGGACAAAAATAGTGTCATCCTTTTTAGAGTTTTCAAATTGCTTTCACCATTTTGAAAATAACTATATATGTATTAACTCATTTGTCACACAAATATTTATTGAAGGCCAGTTATTCAGCTTTTTCAATGCTTTTGGAGAAAGAATTGAAGCTCCTTCCTTACCAATCAGATCCAGATGACCTGATTTCTGCTTCCCTCTCCAATCTAATCTCATGCTAACTGCCTTCTCTCTGGCTCTTTTCAGCCTCAGGCTTTTGCTCTCATGTTTCATTTTACAATATTTTTTTTCTAGTTCATATTAGGGTTTATTTTCTTTGTTTTTCTCATTCTCCAGAGCTCAGCATGAATGTCATATTCTCAGAGTGACTTTTCCTAAGTCTGTATATTAGTCAGCATTCTCCAGAGAAACAACCAATGGAAGATATTGATAAAGATATAGCTATAGATATGTTATCTGGTGATTATAGAGACTAAGAAGTTCCAAGATCTGCAACTGGCAAGCTGGAGACCCAGGAGAGCTGATGGTGTAATTCAACTCAGAGCCCCAGTCAGGAGGCCATTAAAGACTGACTTCCCAGCTGAAGACAGGCAGGCAGAGAGAGAGATTCTCCCTTACTCAGCCTTTTAGTTCTATTTATGCCTTCCATGGACTAAATGAGGCTTTACATAGTTTACTGTTCCCAGGAGTCAAACACCTCCCACCGGGATCTGCCACCAACACTGGGAATTACATTTGAACATGTAATTTAAAGGGAACAAACATCCAAACCATATCACTGGGGAAGAAAGAAATAATTTGCTATTGCAAGGACAGAGGATGGGGAGGGGGGCACAGAGCATGGCCCGAATAGGGAGCAAAGATTCTGCCATGGGGGCAAGATGAGATGGAGGGGACATGGCAGGAAGGAAGGCAGGGTCTGCACAGTCAACTGAAGGGGACAGATCTGTTGTAAGGAGCTGGCAGGGAACTGAGACCCTGAGCAGATTCAAGCAAAATAAAAGAGGAGAGAGTAAATTTGGGGACCTTCAGAGGTAGAATTATATAGCCTGGTGACTAATTGAATATGGGATGATAAGGGTGAAAGCCAAGAAAGTCAAGAATTACTTCATTGCAACTTTGAAGCAGGGGCTAGAGGAATAATAGATTTGGAGGAAGTATTTGAAGAGCGATGTTTTCTCTAAGTTGAATCCCCGAACTCACCACCTCACCTGCACTCCTCGTGGTCAGCCTCTCAATATTCACACTGTGGGACTTTTCAGCAAAGAGTTCCACAGGAAGAACATATACTGCTGAGTTTCAAATCTTTGTCATATTCCAGAACAGCTCTCTTTACAAGAGGCACCAGAGAATTTACCCATCCTCCTCTCCCTCATTATCTTCTTCCTCTTTTAGGGCTACTACACATGCTAAGTCAATTAAACTCTATACACACCTAAGTGAAGTAAGCACATCATTATTCACTCGTTACAAGGGAGAAAAATAAGGGACAGTGAGGTAAGTGACCTGCCAAGAGAAGTCAGACACGGTGAAAGTACTTTATGTATATTAGTGCCTTTGGTCTTCTCAAATCATTTGGAGTAGCATTATGCCCTTTTTACAGGAACAAGGAGCACAAGGAGTGAGGAGGAGGTTACATCAATTTCCCCAAACCATCCAGCCCACAGGTTCTGGAGTTGATAAGTGAAAGTACAGTTTCTAAGCTGCGGTGTAGAGAGGAACTGATTCTTTGAACACCTTTCTGTGTTCAAAGGCAAAGAACATAAACAGAAAACATTTTAAAAGTTGCAAATAATAGTGGGTACTACAACTGATGCTTTAAAGACATGAGTTTGAACTATATAGGTCCACGTTCACGTGGATTTTCTTCTGCCATTCTTGAGGCAGCAAGATCAACCCTTCCTCTTCCTTCTCAGCCTACTCAGTGTAAAGGCAAAGACGACGAAGCCCTTTATCATGATCCACTTCCACTCAATGAATAGTAAATATATTTTTTCTTCCTTAAATCTTCTTAATAACATTTTCTTTTTTCTAGTTTATTATAAGAACACAGTAAATACCACATAAAATGTATAAAATATGTATTAATATGTTACGGGTAAGGCTTGCAGTCAACAGCAGGCTATTAATAGTAAATTCTGAGTGGAGTAAAAATTTAGATGCATATTTTCTATTGTGTAGGAATTGGCACCCCTAGCCCTGTGTTGTCCAATGATCAACTGTATTTATCAAGCACACACAATGGTGAAGTGCTTTACATTGCTGTCTCCTGTAAAGGGCATTCTCATTCCTATGTTACAGATTGAGGATGTGAGGACATAGCAATTTGTTCAAGGTCCCATAGCAAATGACAGAGCCAGGATTCAAACCTACATCTGACTCCTGGGAATTATTCAATTATGGAAAAGTAATGCACTCTAGAATCATGGACTCAGTTTTGTTTTTGTGGCTCACTCAGTGTAGGCTATTAAATACCACTTTTACCTTCTTAGCTCTTATTTCTGAGGGCAAGTTTTACAAACACTTCCACCCCACCACCCTCTACATGCCCTCAACTTCCATTATGTCTAAGATTGGACCTTTTCCTCCAAAATCTCTTTGGTAAAATCTGCAGATATTTACATGTTATCACTAAAAAGTGAGAGCTGAATGGTGATAACACATGGACATTTAGAGGGGAACAACAGACAGTGGGGCCTTCCAGAGGATGGAGGGAGAAGATCAAGAAAAATAACTAATGGGTACTGGGCTTAATACCTGGGTGATGAAATAATCTGTACAACAAACCCCCATGATATGGGTATACCTATGTAACAAACCTGCGCATGTACCCTGAACTTAGATCAAAGTTTGAAAAATCTGCAGATAATATCAGGCCTCAAAACACCACCTGGGCAAAGGACAGAAGACAAATGTCTCCTTTTACATAGGTCTGAGAATCTTCATATGGAGTGAGGTCAGGTTACTGGGCTTTTCCCCAGCATTTCTAGGAATCATTGTCTCTAGGTATTCATTTTTATTGTCCAGAGATACAAACTGAGACAAGAAAAGCTTCTTAAGTGATAATGTAGAACACAAATCCAAGAGTAAATATGCTAACTGTGAATTTAGTCTTGTCTACAAGCTCGCTTTTCCTATATGTAAAAATACTGTGAGAATCTTGAGTAAATGCTAAACCGTCTTCTAGTTCATGGGCCTCTGCTCCCACTGCTGCCCCAGAAACATTCCTTTAATTCTATTAGTGCCACTGCATGACCAGTTGACCAGAATGGGGTGATAGATTGTGGAGGAGATAAATTTTTGAGCTCAGGCCCGAAGCACCAATTTAAGAACAAAATTTCTGTCCTAACCTCAGCTTTTTGTGTGTGTGAAATTGATAGATCTGGATTGAAAGGATTAAAATATTGGGCAGCAGACTAAAGCTATATAAAAATGCCACATAGATGTCATTAGCTTGTTAGTGACTTTTGCTGTAAGTATATTCCTTCCAGGTCGCTGGGGAGGAAGCACAGCAGGGCACAGCTGATATTCTTCTGGGACCTGGGGTCTTATTCTTCATTTTAGACTTAAGTGAACGAGCTACTTGACTCATTCATAGGACTTAATTTGTGTGTGCCTGGGTCTTAATTTATAAAGGTGACTGAGTGACAACATGGAGAGGTAAATGCCACTGAAATAACGTATTACTTTTACAGTTCTTGAGAGAAGGAGGTATGGTGTGCTGTGCAGGGCTACATGGGGAAGCACCAGTTTGATCAGTAGGAGAAGTGGGAGTAAGGGGAAGACATAGGCTATAGCCTTTAGTGAGGTTTCCCTGGGAAAAGCAAGGCAGGGCTGGGGAAACAGCTTAAGACACTTTAGTTTGAATAATTTCAGCAGGCTTTGGGGCATAGGGACTGTCTCTAGTTGTTTGGTAACAGGCCCTACCTGGTTGATTTAGGGCAGGGGAAATATTATCTTGGTGTGTAAAAGTGAAAAAAGGTGGTTGTGGGTATAGATCTATAAATCCAGGATTGGTTGGAGGGTTTGGAATATGATTTTTATGCACCTATGAAAACTTAATCACAAAGAAGATATAAATATATTTGGCCATTAGTTTGGTCCTACAATTAATGGATGTCAAATAGACAAATGTAGAGTCTATGAAAACAAAGACTACCATGGCAGAAAACCCTAAAGTATACTTCTTGCATGCCTCGCTTGCATTTCTCTATTCCCCTCACTACCCCAGGTCAGCGGGAAGGGTAAATGCATAGGCTGGTGGCTTCTCTTAAGTGCTCACCTCAGACTGTGATTGTCTAAATAGTGGGCTTTAGTGGTACGGCTTCAAGGCCAATGTATGGTTTTGCCCCATCCTACCCCAGAGCTGGCACTGCCAGTGACCTGACTAGTAGTGAGCAGAAGATAGACCATCTACATGAGCTGAGCACTCAGTACTTACAGTGTGGGGAGTGTGAAGGTCAAAGGACAGTCCTGTTGTCATTTGTCAGAGAAGTCAAGAAGATAGCCTGCTTATTTGGAAAACAGGCAGAATTTAGCAATGAATCCAGAGTGGTCAGTACCCACATTCTCTCATTAGTAGGATTTCAAAGACATCTATTATGCTTGCATAAAAGAGTCAGAGCCAGTTTGTCTATGCTACATGTCTGCAGCAAATTTGAATGTCTACAGTAAGATAAAATTCTACAGGAATGACTCTGGTGGTGAAATATATATATATATTTTAATGTAAAAGAGTAAATAAAGGATTTGTAGAGAAGAAACACATTTGCATAGAAGAAACCATTGCTGATTTTGTACCCACATTCTTTGCAGGGAAGAAGGTGGCTGGAAATATATAGAGAGTAACCACATAAAGAGAATGTGCTTACATCCTTTTTAATTTAATTTTTCCTTTCACATTTTCTACCACTAGAAGAACAAAGGTGCCTGGAGAGATAGCCTCTTTGCATATCCTTTACATTTAATATGATTGCACTGATCATTTTTTAACTCTTCTTATTTGCCACTGTGGAGAATTTTAAAACTTTTATATGAAAATATATGTTTCCCAAGAACAAATGGTACTCTATACAGTCTACAGTAAATGAATCAAGAAATAAGGATACTCGTACATTGTACAGGATGATGATAGAGAAAAACCTAAGTATTAGAAAGAATTTTTTAAAAGCAGACTAGGTTGGAAGGATATATTGTGAAGGGGAATCTCTAAGGATCTAAGTTGAAGTCCCTTCCCATATGAAAGTCCAAGGAGTGTGGTAATAAGGCCCTCTCCCCACCCACCTTTGCCTAAAGAAATGAGTTCAGTACAAATCTACACTGCTGCTTGAGAAGCCAGGTAATCTGTTTCTCCATTCTTGTGCTCCACCATTGGGGAAATTTTGACTGCTAACATTGCTTCTGGCACTACTGACAAACCCTTTTCCACTCTTTTTGCTACCCAAGGCTTCTTCTAACTCTTAGCTTGTTTGGCTTCTGACTTCTGCTTCTATGTGCCTTCTCTGTGTGTCTTGTTCTGCCTTGCTGCAAAAATCTCTATTTCTCTGTATGTCATATTCGACTCTAAAAAATAAGATTCTTAATTGAACGTGTCACTTTCTTGGATGGAATCTCCCCCTTAGGAAAAGCTTTAGCTCTAGCCTTGTTACAAGGATATGACCAGCCTGTAGAAGTCAGTCAGCCCTTGTTAGGGGTGGTTGGCTTAAAAACCTTCTCAGTGGAGGCTGAGGTGGGTGGCCCACCTGAGGTCAGGAGTTCGAGACCAGCCTGGCCCGCTGGTCAAGATGGTGAAACCCCATCTCTACTAAAAATATAAAAAATTAGCCAGCTGTGGTGGCAGGCACCTGTAATCTCAACTACTTGGGAGGCTGAGGCAAGAGGATCACTTGATCCCAGGAGGCGGAGGTTGCAGTGAACCAAGATTGCACTACTGTACTCCAGCTTGGGCAACAAGAGCAAGACTCCATCTCAAAAAAAAAAAAAAAAAAAAATCTTCTCAGGAAGAAACCACAGGAGTGGCAGGCATCCTGACACTCCCCAAAGGGAACACTACATCAGACACCCTGGACAGGCTTGGATTTTCATTACATTCCTCATTATGATATTGCAATATTCAAGCTTGATGTAGACACTTTCCATGATGGAGAATTTGGCTTCAAGACTGCAACATTAGAGAACCTTTCTGAGTTTCCAGCCTGCCAGCTTGTTCTCCAGATTTTAGACTTGTCAGCTTCCACAACATGTGAATCAATGCTTTGAACTCTCTCAATGATAGATAGATAGATAGACAGATAAATAGATAGATTCCTCTCTTAAGGAAGTCCATGTATTATTAGAAGCTTCAAATAATTGACAAATCCTGCAAATTGAGACTCAGTCTTCCTCTAGCTGCCACCTGTTATGTACTATGTCTATATCCTCATCATATAGAGCATGATCAATTCCACTTCTACCTGACAGTCATTAATCTCATTCAATAAAATTTTCACACAATTGACAAATCCAGAGGACAGATATCAATATTTTCAGTTATCTAGACAGTGATCTGTCCTGCTATGTTCTCAGTCAGTGATCCCACCTTAAAACCAGCACAGAACAAAGTAATGAGAAATCTAGTGTCAGGGTCAAGAGCAAAGGCTTTGAGGTCAGGTTGAATCAGGGTTTCTAATTTCCACTTACTCTCTCTGTGACTTTGAGCAAGCTACCTAACAGCGCTGACCTTCTGTTTCCTAATCTATAAAATGAGAGAAAAAAAAAGAGAAAAAAAAAACCAACCTGCTCAGGTTGCTGTAAGGATTAAGCAGGACCATGTGTGTAAAGCATTTAGCACAGTGTCTACCACTTGGTAAACAAGAGACATGTGGTAGCTCTTGTTACTCTGGTAGAGATGGCAGGCACCATTTCATCAGCTTGTGCTCTCTTGAAACTGCTACTGCCTTCTTTCTCACTTCCTCTTCCAGCCCCGGCTCCTATCCCCAGCTCTTTATCTGGCTACTTTTCATAAGCCTCCTCCTAGGCACCAGCTTCTGTGGGATGTTCTTCAGGGACCCTCTCAGCTGGGATGGTGCCTCTTGTTGATGATTCCATAATGCCTTGAGCCTATCTTCATCATTACATCACTGGACCAAGTTATTGATTTACTTATTTTGAGATGAAGTCTCACTCTGTTGCCCAGGCTGGAGTGCAATGGTGTGATCTCGGCTCACCACAACCACTGCCTCCTGGGTTCAAGTGATTCTCCTGCCTCAGACTCCTGAGTAGCTGGGATTACGGATGCACACCACCATACTCGGCAAATTTTTGTATTTTCTGTAGAAATGGGGTTTCACTATGTTGGTCAGGCTGATCTCAAACTCCTGACTTCATGAACCACCTGACTTGGCCTCCCAGATTTGGACTTATTCATCTTTATATCCTTATTATGGGTAGAGTGCTTGGGACATTCTAAGCACTCAAAAAATGTTTAGTTCAATGAACAAAGAAATGAATGTCCCAAATCTATCTATTCAACAAATGATCTGTCTGAAACAAAACAATTTCTATCGTTGTGTCTTATGCATTAGCATAGAACCTTAAAGTTGCTTTTACCTGTTAATTAATAGATTCTAGTTCTTTAATTTGAGAGCTAATCTTCTGTTATTTGCATTGAAAATTAATCTTCAGAAATATAGTTTAGACTTTGGACAGTGGCTATGTAACCAGGCTCCCTGTTCCTTCCAGCGTAAATGATTTTCAGCATCTCTACGCAGTTTCTGAATGCAATGTCTGGGTAAACCCATTCACACACTTGACATAGGAATAAACATTGTGTTTGTTTATACAACTGGCTCAGTGAACAAGGATGAGGAATTGAGTTATTTATTCGATGACTCAGGCCTTGATTACTAAATTGGAATTTGCCTCTGTACCTTGAGGGACTGGAGAAAAGAAATCAAATAGATTAAATGAGACTGGTGTGTGTCTTTCTGTGCCTCTGCCAGAAGCACTATGTATGGGATAATTAAGTCCCAGGAACAGGAAAACTGGCCATGAAATAAAAAATGTAGACTTAGCATCCATAGGAAGTGGCCAGGTTCTGATCTCACTAAAATGTTTGATGCATTTTTTTTTTCTAATCTAGAAAGTTGCAGTCACAAATGTTCAACCCTTCTTGGAATTACTCAGCCCTTGATAATTTAGTGGTGCACATCTATCACTAGACAGCATCGTAATGTATGTTTTCCCCATGTGAACACTATGTGGAAAGGGATCTATGAAATGCTATAACATGGAATGTAAAAAAGTTAGTTTCCGTCTTCTGGGAGAATGCTGTCAGAAACAATATATGCTCTGGGAATTTGATTGATGGACAACAAACATTCATGTCACCATTCCAAATCCTGCCACTTCTATTCAAAAAATGCCTGAAGTATGTGTAAAGGGAGCAATAAATTATCTTTCCTGTCCATCTGGCTTAAGTGTATCATTGCCTCCTTACTTAAGAAATGCCTCCTAACTTCAAAGGCATTAGCATGCATGCAATGAAATTTGATAAGTATTTATTAAATATCAGTAATCGGATGGCTAAGATTTTGTTTGTGTAATTATTTACACATGAAACTGTGGAAACCTCAAAGCAATGTAGCTCATTACACCCAGGATAGCTCATACTCAAATCTCAGGAAAGTTCTAAGAAGATTGCCTAATTCTTTAATGCATTTAGTAGCAGCTCGCATTAGCAGTCATTTCCTAACTCTCTAGTTTCTATTTTTTGAAAAAAATTAAGAATTGATTTACAATACCAATTAAGCATGTATCAGTGCATACCATATGCACTTTTTCTTTTTTGAGACAGTCTTGCTCTGTCACCCAGGCTGCAGTGCAGTGGTATGATCACAATTCTCTGCAGCCTCAACCTCCTAGGCTCAAGTGATCTTCCTGCTTTAGCCTCCTGAGTAGCTGTAACTACAAACATGCATCACCACATGCAGCTAATTATTTTTAAATTTGTTTTGCAGAGACAGGGTCTCACGCAGCTAATTAATTTTAAATTTGTTTTGCAGAGATGGGGTCTCACTATGTTGCTCATACTGGTCTCAAACTCTTGAACTCAAATGATACTCCTGCCTCAGCTTTCAAAAGTGCTGGGATTACAAATGTAAGCCATGGTCCCTGGCTGCATGCTTACCTTTCTGAATCTCGTGCCAATATACACGCACACACCTACAATCTTACACACATACACATTTTCTTTAAAAAGATTTGAGCCACAAACTTTACTAGAAGAAATAATGTTGTAATAAATATATCTGAATTTTTATTTAATTTAAATAACAGTAAAGGAGGTATAGAAACAAAAATATATTAAACACCTATTACGTGTAAAAAAATTTTTTACACACATTATTTATTTAATTCTTAAAATTGTCCTGTGGAGTAGATTCGACTGACTTTGATTTACAGATGAAGACACAGAAACTAAGGGAGAGATAAAAATCTTACCAAAAGTCACACAGTTAATAAATAATAGAGCTAGGAGTTGGCAACCATTCTTTCCAACTTTAAGTTCCTTTTTCTACTCCATGTTCATTCTCTCAGAGACATTGTGCTAGCTGCTATGGAAAATAAGGGGATGAATAAATAATGTCATGCATATTATCCTTTTAAAGTCATTGTTAACTGAGGGAAGTTCTTTGTCACATTGATTAGCATGGGTGGCATTTAGTGAATAAAACCCAGGAGTTAAGTGTCTTGTCATGTGCAGCACAACCCCACACCAATAAAGAATTGCCAAAACAATGTTAATAGAACCCCTTTGAGAAACATTACACTGCAGGCTTACAAATGTGAGGAAATGGAAATGTAAAAAATGGAACAGGGAAACAAAATTAAGTAAATGCTAAATTAGAATATCATTTATTTTCAAAATACTGTGGGAATCCAGAGAAAGGCTAGATAAACCTCTGGTGTTCCTAGGCTGATGGAGGTTTTGCCAGCTTGAACATGTGGCTTCCAAAATGACTCTGGTTGTCAATATCCAGCCAATAGAAGAAGAAAGAGGAAGAGGATGTGTGGTAGAAGACTGAATGAGCCAGTCCTGGAGGTAGCACCTAGTCCTACTACTCATACTCCATTGGCCAGAACTCAGTCACATGGCCACATCTGACCATGGGGCAGTCTGGGAAATGGATTCCAGCTGTGTTCCAATGAGAAAGCAGGTTTAATGAAGATCTAGCCAATCTCTCTCTCCCTCTCACAGAGTTATCAAAAAGTATTAAAGAAAGGCATTGCTATCTTCCCTTCAAATTCTACTCCAACTCATATATACTTTTACTCTGTAAATGGCATCAGTATGCACTCAACTTCCCACATTTCAGTCACTAAGTCTGTACTCCTCCATTTTTCATACTGCTATAAAAAACTGCCTGAGACAGGGTAATTTACAAAAGAAAAAGGTTTAATTGATTCATGGTTCATCATGCCTAGAGAGGCATCAGGAAACTTACAATCATGGCAGAAGGTGAAGAGGAAGTAAGGTACCTTCTTCACAAGGCAGCAGGAAGGAGAAGTGCTGAGCAAAAGGGGAAGAGCCCCTTATAAAACCATCAGGTCTTGTGAGAACTCACTATCACAAAAACAGCATGAGGGATCTGCTGCCATGATTCAGTTACCTCCACCTGGTGCCACCCTCCACACATGGGGATTACAATTTGAGATGAGATTTGGTGGGAAAAGTGCCAAACCATATCAAAGTCCATTTGTTTTCTCATCTATTTAACATTTTCTGGCTATGAATCATTTTGCCAGGAACTGTGCTAGGCACTGGGAACATAATAGTGAAAAAGACACAATATTTTATTATTAGTCAATGATAATGCATTTAAAGAAGAATATAGTTGACCCTTGAACAATGAAGGGATTAGGAACACTGACAGCCTGTGCAGTTGAAAGTCCATGTCAACTTTTGAATCTTTCAAAGCTTAACTCATGCCTGTAATCCCATTACTTTGGGAAGGCCAAGGCAGGCAGATCACTTGAGCTCAGGAATTTGAGACCAGCCTGGGAAAAATGGCAAATCCCTATCTCTACAAAAAGATTATCCAGGCACAGTAGTGCATGCCTGTAGTCCCAGCTACTCAGGAGGCTGAGATGGGAGGATCACTTGAGTTCAGACCCAAAACCTTAACTACTTATATCCTACTATTGACCAGAAGCCATACTGATGACATTAAGTCAATTAACACATATTTGTATGATATATGTATTATATACTGTATTCTTGCAATAAAGAAAGCTAGAGAAAAACAGGTTATTAAGAAAAT
>CAUYQU010096881.1:0-14725 GCA_963574635.1 Cheracebus regulus | reverse complement strand
CTGGAGAGGATGTGGAGAAATAGGAACACTTTTACACTGTTGGTGGGAGTGTAAATTAGTTCAACCATTGTGGAAGACAGTGTGGCGATTCCTCAAGGACCTAGAAATAGAAATTCCATTTGACTCAGCAATCCCATTACTTGGTATATACCCTCAGGATTATAAATTGTTCTATTATAAAGACATATGCACACATATGTTCACTGAGGCACTGTTCATAATAGCAAAGACTTGGAACTAACCCAAATGCCCATCAATGATCGGCTGGATAAAGAAAATGTGGCACATATACATCATGGAATACTATGCAGCCATAAAAAAGGATGAGTTCATGTCCTTTGCAGGGACGTGGATGAAGCTGGAAACCAACATTCTCAGCAAACTGACACAAGAACAGAAAACCAAACATGGTATGTTCTCACTCATAAGTGAGTATTGAACAATTAAAACACACGGACACAGGGAGGGGAACATCACAATTCAGGGCCTGTCAGTGGGTGGGGAACTAGGGGAGGGATAGCATTAGGAGAAATACCTAATGTAGATGACAGGATGAGATAGCATTAGGAGAAATACCTAATGTAGATGACAGGGTGATGGATGCAGCAAACCACCATGGCACGTGTATACCTGTGTAACAAACTTGCACATTCTGCACATGTACCCCAGAACTTAAAGTATAATTATGAGAAAGAAAGAAAATGCCCCTCAAGGACCTGGAAATAGACATTCCATTCGACCCAGCAATCCCATTACTGGGTATATATCCAAAGGATTATAAATCGTTCTACTATAAGGACACATGCACACGAATGTTCATTGCAGCACTGTTTACAATAGCAAAGACCTGGAACCAACCCAAATACCCATTGATGATAGACTGGACAGGGAAAATGTGGCACACATACACCATGGAATACTATGCTGCCATAAAAAATGATGAGTTTGTGTCCTTTGTAGGGACATGGATGAACCTGGAAACCATCATTCTCAGCAAACTGACGCAAGAACAGAAAATCAAACACTGCATGTTCTCACTCATAGGTGGGTGTTGAACATTGAGAACACATGGACACAGGGAGGGGAGCATCACACCTTGGGGTTTGTCAGGGGGAAATAGGGGAGGGACAGCGGGGGGCGGGGAGTTGGGGAGAGATAGCACGGGGAGAAAAGCCAGATATAGGTGATGGGGTGAAGGCAGCAAATCACACTGCCATGTGTGTACCTATGCAACAATCTTGTATGCTCTTCACATGTACCCCAAAACCTAAAATGCAATAAAAACAATAAAAATAAGATAAAATTTAAAAAATGAGCTGTCAAAATGCTACTGATTGAACCAGCCCTAAATAAAATAATGAAGATTGTCCTTGGGATTCTTATCTGACCTAGACAGCTTTCTGTTTCTGCTGTGTTAGCAAACATTTTATCTGCTCCTTACTATTGTCTGCCCTGAATTCTCAAAGCCTTCACCACTGACCGTCTTCCTACCACTCCACACGTCCAAGGATCCTCACCATAAATCACTTCTCTGCCAGATTTTCCAAAGTAGGGGTTACATACACTCTTTATTCATTAGTAGTGAGTATTTGTTGTTGTTTCCCTCTGCGGGTGGCGTGTGAAGTTGCCCAATATCAAATCCACTTTCTATTTAACGGAATCTATTTTGTGTATAGTCTTGTGAGAGGTTTTGCTCTACAGGACCAAAAGGGACAGATTCTTTGTTTCTGAACTCCCTGAAGGGCAGAGCTGCTTAGAACTCTGGAGTTTGGGAGAACGATCCAAAGACAAAGGCTCAGATAGGACTGGTTGATGGAGGAAGGCACCGAGGATGGCAGTATCCACAGACACAGCAGCTGGCTGGCCAGATTGGTAAGGCTGCCTGGCCTCTGGAGCCCTCGTGGTTCCTGCCGATTTTCTAAGCCTGTTCCTCGGGCCTCCTGTCACTTTCATGAGTCTCAATTATCTGTCCAATAAACCTCTGTGCTTAAAACAACATGATAGTTCAAAAAACTTTGACTGATAGACTTGAAAGAAAAATTTGAGAACCTATTATAAGCAGGAAAGGATAAAGATAAATAAAAGACAAATATGATTACTGTTCTCAAGGAGACTATCATCTAATTTTGGAAATATAAAGAAGTAAAAAAAATGTATATGTTAAGGAATGGTATGGTCAAAGGACAAAGAAAGAATTCAATGATTTTGAGCAGTTAGGGAAAGCTAGATGATGCGGCCCTCCCAAGCAGAATTTGCCCTTTATACCTTCCAAGCAGAATTCATCCCTCTTTACAACTACCCTTTTTAAAATCTGCTATCAAAATTAACTGTATACCCACCAATCTTTTGCATCATCTATGAGTTCCTCAAAGACAGAGATTATACAAGCCTAACTAGTGTCAGAAAAACTCATCCATCCATTAATTTCACACATGGAGCCAGAAACTGGTCATAAGGTGTGCGATAAGCTGATTTGCAAGGTATTGGGATAAAGGTAAGAGGTGAGAAAAGGAGAGGTAGGATAAGAAAAGAATAAAAGTTTCCTACATGGGGAGGAAACAAAGTTGGAGAAATAGAGTGCAGACATTATTTAGTACATTGAACACCATGCTAAATATCAGGAAAGATGGCAAACTCAAATGGATACAGGAACAAACAGGAAGTGTAAATGACTAGAGTGACTGAGATTGATAAATGTAATAGAGGCTGGGTGTAGTGGCTGTAATCGCAGCACTTTGGGAGGCTAAGGAGGGAGAATCACTTGAGGCCAGGAGTTCAAGACCAGCCTGAGCAACATAGCAAGACTCTGTCTCTACAAACAATGAAAAAATTAGCCAGGTGTGGTAGCAGACACCAGTAGTCCCAGTTACTCAGGAAGCTGAGGAGGGAAGATCACTTGAGGCCAAAAGTTCGAGGTGCCGAGGCATGATTGTGCCGTATTCCAGCCTACATGGCAGAATGAGACCTTGTCAGGAACAAAGGAATGAAGGAAGGAAGGGGGGGAGGGAGGAAGAAAAAAAAAGAAAAGAATGTTTTTAAAAAGCAATAGGAAGTCATGCAGCCTGGTGCGAGGTCATGTCTTACCCCAAGGCATTCAATTAAAAAAAGAAAAAAAAAAAAAGCACTTTGCCAGTAACTCAAAAAATAAGTTTGTAGGCCACATACTACCAAACTGTGACTTCTGTGGGAAAGCCATAAAGAAGTTTTTGAGTAACACAGAAACAGGATTAGAAGGATAGATTAAGAAGACAAACCAAACAGTAGTACACATGAAGAGAAAAGCAAAAACTCAGAAGGATGAGCAAGAAAGAATAAGGCTCTGAATTAGGATAAGAGTAATATTATGAATGGATGAAACTATTATTAGATAAAAAGTTGATATAGAACTGAACAATGAAGGTAAGACTATCAACACTTGAACTCACTGATCAATTGTGGCATCACTAAAATGAGGAAATACAGGAAGGTGTGATAGATAACATAAAGAGAAATTCCACAGGACTTATTAGATGTGAGACAGAAGAAGGAAGAATAGAAATTAATGACTATTTCCATATTTTAATCCTGGTATCTACACAAATAATGAGGACACTGAAAGATACAGGGAAAGCAAGAAGTAGAACCAGTTTTCAAGAGAGATACTAGAAGCAGCTGGGTACAATGATAAGAATTCTCATCAAATTGAATAGGTATTCTGCCAGGTCTACCACTGCTTACCTTGAATAAACACAACCTCTAAAGAAAATTAAACCAGTTGCTCTGTATGATTCTTCCAGTTATGGCATTCCAAGATAAGAGTGGTTTAAACACCTTTAAGGTATGTCAGGATAATGAAAAAAAAAGGTGGTGGGCGGGGGGGCAGGTCATGTTCCCTATGGACTTTTTAAATGATGTAAACTTCTCTAATAATATACACATACATGTGGAAAATATACAAAATAACTTTAAAATACATGCTTATCTTTAAGTAGCATATGAGTGGATTTCAAAATACTTTTTGCTAACTTTGTATATATTTTAAATTTTCAAATAATTGCCTATATTTAGATTCTCCAATTCTACTGCTTCCATTCTCACTTACATGTACTCCAATCAGGCTTTTTGCCCACATGAAACTTTATAGAACTCCTTTTTTTATGTGTTAAAATATGCATAAAATAAAACTTACCACCTGATCTATTTTTAAGCATACAGTTCAATGGCAGCCATCCCCAGAACTCTTTTCTCTTGCAAAATTGAAACTAATCTATTAAACAATAACTCCCTATTCTCCCCCAACCAATTCTACTTTCTGTCTCTATAAATTTACTGCTCTAGGTACTTCATGTAAGTGGAATCATACAGTATTTGTCCTTTTGAGATGACCTATTTCATATAGCAAAATGTCCTCAAGATTCATCTATGATGTAGCATATGTCAGATTTCTTTCTTTTTAAGGTCAAATAATATTCCATTGTAAAATGTTGATAAGGAATTGCTACAACAGAGATCAAGCTATTACCATTTCAACCTAGTGGTCAATCACTGGATTCCTGGAAACTAGGAAAAGCAAACATTACATACCTCCTGATATGAATCTATGAAGTATTCATACCCAAAAACATTGGGCCTAATTCTGATTAAGGCTGTAGGGGCTTCAGTATCTAACACAGTTACTATGGCCCATGTAGATATTTAACTTTAAAACATAAAATAAAAAATCCAGCTTCTTCATCCCAACAGCCACATTTCAAGTACCGGAAAGCCACATGTAGTCATTAGATAGTGCATATGCAGAACATTTCCATCACTGCAAAAGTTTTATTGGGTGATGCGCCTCTGTACCTAATTCTATTTAAAAGAAATGTGGAGGAGAAGGGGATAAAGGAACAAGTTAAATGACACCAGCAAGAAGTGAACAGACAAGTTCAGAAAATATGGCATTTTACAGAACAATAAGTACATGGCAGGAGGCAAAGGGGAGAGAGGAGGAAACTATGCTAGATTTTACAAGACTTAATATACGAAATGTCCAAAAAGTAAAATTTATACAAATAGAAAGCAGATCAGTGGTTGCCTGAGGCTGAAAGTGGGAGCAGGGATTGACTGCAAATGGGCTGGAAGAAATTTTGAAGGGTAATGGTAATGTTCTAAAACTGGATTATGATGATAGTTGCCCAACTCTACAAGTTTACTAATGTTACTGAATTGTCTAAAAAAGAAAAAAGTCATAAGACAACTCTGCTGTATGGATCTTGTTTGGACCTGACTCAAACTAATTGTAAAGACATTTTTGAGATAGTCAAATAAATTTGATTATGGATTAGGTAATACTAAAAATATATCATTTATTTCTTTGGGTACAAATAATAACATAATAATATATTTATCCATATTTTTATAGATGTTTATTAAAATATTTGTAATGTCTGAGATATGCATATACTAGGACATAGTCTTTTAAATGGGAAAAAGAATGAAGCAAAAAGGATAAAATCTTGAGAAGTAGTGAATCTAGGTGATGGATATATGGTAGTTCATTGTACTTTTTTTCTATATTTGAATATGTTTAAAGTATTTTATAATTTAAAAAATTAATGGTTACTATAACACCCTCTCATGGTCAATACCATAAACCAAGGCAATAATGAGTTTATGTGATTTCCCAATATTGCCAGCAACTAACACACCAGGTTATCATTCTAAGTTTCAGTTTTTAAAATTACTACAAGTCTCCAAAGTAAAATTTAATTGCTTACTTTTAAGTCACTATTTGAAACTTCAAAACTTTATATAAACCCACTCTTTTTTTAAATTTAATTTTGTGGTGGGGGAAGTTGGGATGGGATAGGAGGTATATGTATATATTTTTTACTACCAGCTTAATTTAGCCTCTGCTCATTGCATACTTTACACCACACAAGCCATGAAATAAATCTATCACCATTCTCAGTATCTATAGTAACTAGCCTGTGATAAATATGCCTGGCACCAGTACAGTGTATTTAAGCCCTTTCAACAGCTTTTTCTTTGTGCACATCTGCAGCATCTGCAGGCTTTCCATGCACATCTGCATTATAAGTAATGTAGCAGTACATCTGACCAGGTCCACAGAGTGTTGATGTATAACTGGTTTTGAGATCCACAGGGAACTAAGTATGCCCTGGGGAGAAAGTGAAGCTAATTTCAGATCAGGCACTGGACAAGCTGTAAGTGGTAAGACACTTGTTCTGCTGAAATAGCTATGACATCGCTGGAGGAAAATCTTAGTGTACATGTATGTGTGTGTGTTGCACATACACACATTTACTTCAAGTCATAGTTCCTCTCCTCTTGCACTCCTTACTATATCCCTTATATATCCACTCTAAATGACCAAGGCATAGGCCAAACATTTACATACAGATACATTTTAAAACCTTAGATAAAAAAGTTACCACTGATGGAAAATCACTGAAGCATGGATTCTAGTAGTGGTGTATAACAAGCACAGAAATATTAGACCTGAACTACACATCACTCTCATTCTATTCTCTTGGTAGTTAAGACTTTCTTTTTCGTCCCCATCCTGTCCCATTAAAAATGTTTTTACATTAAAATCTAGATAGAAACCTCAGGACTAGGCCAAGTTCCTACTCACATGGATTTCTTCAAAGCCTTCGGGGACACTCACTGTCCACTTTCATTATTCTATTCCACAGCTAAAGCACAGAATGGGGTCCCATGAAACTCAGCAAGAAGCAGGGCAACTTTATTCTATACCCTAGAATGCTATGAGCCAGCACTGTCCAATAAAGCTTTCTGTGATGATGTCCAATATAATAAACACAAGCCGCATGTGGGTTTTGAGTACTTAACATGTGGCTATTGTGACTGAGAAAGAGAACTATTGATTTTATCTAACTTAAATTTAAATAGCCACATGGTGCTGGTGGCTACCATATTGGACAGTGTTGCAGTAAGTGAAAGACTTTCATTTGTTGTGTTTTCACTTGAAAGACTTGTTATATAAAAAACATTCTTTAAAATAGTTCTCTCTCTGTCTCTCTTATCTACACACACACACACACACACACACACACACACACACAGAGAGAGAGATACATTAAATCTTAATAGTGCTTAACTCTGGGTGAGCATCTATAGAGTCAGACATTCAAATATATTCTGAGTGAATAAATATGCTTATATTTAACAATTTTTACAATAAATAGGTAATATTTAAAAATCAGAAAAAGCTATAAACAAATATCATAGTCATTAAAACTATGCATATGAAGATATACACCAATATGAAAAATAAACAGAAGCAAAATACAAAACAAAATACAAAATGCCATCTATGTTTTTGGTCATAAATACTAAAAAATTAGGTAGGCATATGTCAAAGGATTATAAGGGAATATAACCCATGAAGATAACCAGATGGAGTAACAGGTTATAAATGGATTTTATTCACATCAAGTTGCATGAACATTTGTATAGAAGTGAAGTTTTAGAAAAAATAAACAAAAGTCAAAGAGCAATGTAATTTAAAGGACTGAGTGTAGAAATAATCTCATAAAACTTGAATGTTGGGAGCAAATAACTACCAATATGAATGGCAACCTGAAGGCTGAGGATATATGGAGGCTGAAAGAATTCCAGTTGTGGTCTGCAGCGGGAGATGTAACTAGAACTGAGAAATCCATGACTAAGAAAAAGAGAGGAAAAGAAAGCTTGTAAATGAGAATAAGAGAGTTAATGAGGAATAATGTTAATATTCAGTCAGTAAAAGACTTAACGTTGTTCCAAGGCCATTGGCTGAGAGGCCAGAAAGGCTCAACATTGTTTTCCAGATGTGACCCATTCCTGAGGTTCACATCAATCATATTTAATTCACCTGGACAACTGAAGCAATTGAAACAGTGGTTCTCAAACTATAAAATGAGATTCCTAAGCCCCATTCCCAGAGACGGAGAAATACTGATTTAAAAGAATAACTTGCTCTAAATGTCTGGCATAGAAAAAAGGGTACCAACACTCTGAAGCTCTTTATGGATAAAATCTGTCCTCTATTTAATAAAGATGACTAAACAAGTTTTTGTTTGTTTATTTTGAAACGGAGTCTCACTTTGTCACCCAGGCTGGAGGGCAGTGGCTCAATCTCAGCTCACTGCAACCTCTGCCTCCTGCGTTCAAGTGATTCTCCTGCCTCAGCCTCCCAAGCAACTGGGATTACAGGCGCACACAACCATGCCTGGCTAATTTTTGTATTTTTAGTAGAGATGGGGTTTCACCATGTTGGCCAGCCTGGTCTTGAACTCCTGACCTCAAGCGATCTAGCTGCCTTGGGCTCCCAAAGTGCTGGGATTACAGGTGTGAGCCACTGCACCTGGCCTAAACAAGTTTTTTTGATGACTTGGGGAACTTCAGTGCCTCTGAGCATAGCCCCTTATTGTTTCATAGAATTTAATAAAGAAGGAGGACAGGAAAAGCTGTCTTTAAACATGTGAGGACCTGTCAAGCAATAAAGGTTGAAGACTTGCTTTGTGGGACATCAAGGATAAGCCAGAAGGGGGATGGTTTCAGTTTGATATCAGGATGTTTTAAAAGAAAAGGGACCCCATAGAAGGTGGTGGGCATCCTCTTCGTAAGCTATGCTAAATGACAATTTGTTCTATAATTTGCATGAATAATTTAACCAGCAACAATAAGATTAGATGACCAGTAACCTCCCTTTCTACCTTGATACAGCCTACTGAACACCTAGTAGAATTTACCACTATTACAAAATAGAACTCAACGTTCATTTGAAAGTATTTTATTTTATGTATAACTACTTCATGGTGATTGCTTCATGGTGATTACATAAGCAACTTACATCAATATGATTTTTACTTTTGCATGGAAAATCAGTTGACTACTCTCTCACTTTTCTGGTACCTAAAGTCAGAGTTGATATTGCATTTCCCTCGCACCATTCCAGAATCATTTATTCAACAAATAATTTTTGCCATCTAATAAGTGTCAGGCATCATGCATTCAGGCCAGAAAATAGATAAACTAATCATCAGTACACACAAATTAGAAACAAAAGTCCTGAATGTTATTCTCCCCAAACTCAGGTTTCATTGACTCAATCTATCCCTGTGCTCCAGGGCAGACTTTCCTGGATTACACTCTTAGAGACCCCCCCAGTTTTCCCTCTTACCCTCATCCCCATTGCCTGAGAGGTGCTTGAGCAACACGTCCAGCTGCTGCTTCGCCCCAGCCCTGACCCCAGGTGCAGGTGTTTCTGATGCTGCGAAGATTGGGGGCCAGGAGGATGAGGACTGCCTGTCTAGGGGGACAACAGAACAACGGGATTACCATAGGGAGGAAGAAGAAAACTCAGGGCAGGATATTGCACAGTCAGAATGAAATCTGGGAATTTTAAAGCAGAGGACTAGAGCTAGGAAAGGAAAAGGGGTGTTTTTTTTTTTTTTTTTTTTTTTTTAACAAGTCTTACTGGAACAGCAGAAAACAAAGTTGACTCCGGAGCCCGGGGCTTGGGCTTCATATAGGAGAAGTCAGCCATGCCTAAACGTACCTCTATATACTTAGCAGCTGTGTGGCAATCAATTCCTCAGGAAACCTGTAGGCTATTACTCTAGAAAAGAAGATGTGTAGAGGGGGCTTTTGGGGAGGGACAAAGTCACTACTGGTATGTTTTTTCTTTTGTTATTGTGAAATATGTCCAAGAAATAAGCATGTATAATATACAGTGTAAAGAACAAGAAAACAAACACCTGTGTTCCCACCTCCCAAAGAAAGAATATTTTCTTCCCTTTTGCTCCAGCTCCTTGAGCATTCCCAAAAAATTAAAGTAGATTCTTCTCAGGTGTAGTATAATTTCCTTAAACTGCAGAAGGCCCCTGTGTAAACGCTACCCACAACATCACTCTTACTTGCCTCTTACAGCTTAAAAGTTCTGTTCATGAATTAAGAGAAAAGCATTCTTTCTATACTAAAATTAAAGAGTTTAAAATAGAAAGTTAGCATATTGCTGTAAGTCTACTTAGTCAAAATATAAATGATCCCAACTAATTTCCTATTTTAATAGGGGAAAGGAATTTGAAAGATAAGGTCCTATGATCTTGAAAATATTGGGGGAGGAAGAAAGCTGACAGCTCAACAAAAACTTCACATACTTCACCAGTTTCCCCTGGACTTGAACAATTAGCCTTCATGCACACATAAAGAGAGGTTAGGAGCAGAGATACTTCCTGGTCTGTGGACCTGCACTCACCTGAGCAGCCACTAGGCTGCCCATTCTTGTCATTCTCCTATGTGCTCACAAACACCTGGCATTACCTTGGCAACGAAATAAATATGCCGGAACTACCTCCTCAGGCTAAGTCATTGGCCATTTGTTCCATTAACTTTACATAAGAAACTGGTACTTTTTGAATCTAATCAATCAAACTAAAATTTACTGAGTGCTTCCTGTACGAGCATATGTCTAGGTTGTCTATTTTCTCTCTAATTTCTCCTTTTCAGTTAGATGATATACAAACCCCACGGGAAAGCCTAGCATCTAGCTCCCCTCTCCCTGCTTTCATTTTCTTAATTGTTTAAGGATAGAGGTGAGAATTCTTTTGCACAGCCACGTTTGTCTATAAGAAGTTATATCATTGCATGTTCCAATTTTTCTTTCCTACTGTGGAAAACAATTCCTACAGAGTCCCAGTCCCTTCCCTGGGTCCTATTACAAGGAAGCTAGTAACATTGTCAGTGGCAGCAGCTCTTCAGCAGAGCATTGATATCATGAGCTTACCTTTTCACCACCTTAACACAATGCTGACTTGACTCAGAATCAGAGCCCCTATCTCCAGAAAAAAAAAAAGGGGGGGACAAGAAACAGATTAGACAAAGACCAGTCCAGGCATTTGATTATGTTTAAATTGAGTTGCCCCATACTAGTCAGCAAGGTCCATTTACTAGAAATGGTCAGCACTGGGAAAGAATTTCAGATTTTAGATGAGGAAATAGAAACGCACAGCTGCTAAGTAACAGAACTAAAAACACAGTCAGGTAATGACTGACCAAGGACTATAACTATGTTTTCCAAACCATGCATTTCTTCTAGGTCCCTAAATATAGTAGAGTTATGACTGGACAAGGATTGTTCTTCTATAACTAAAAAACAAACTACCTCTCTGAGAAGCAATGATCTCCTAACCTGAACCCAAAACAACCTCTATCAGAAGCTCACGGTGCTTCCTCTGGAGTTCTTCTGCCTAAGGAGAAAATTCTCATCATCACTCTTCAAATCTAAAATGGCTTATGGCACACAATCATTTCTCAGAGAAACCACTAGGTTTAAAATGAAAATGAAGCTCTTAAGTCTTCCAACAGGGAAATATAAGATAGCTGGTTTGCTGGCAAGTGTGTGCTCCTCCCTTCATTGTGGGAGACAATCCAGTCACTGGAGTTTCTAAAAGTGGCATATTAACTCTTCCAAGATAACAGGGCATCATTTACTAAATTACCTTTTTGAAGACATTACATGGTACCCCAGTTCTTTGGAAAAGGTAATTAGCTTCCCATGGGTGACTAGTTTACTCCAAGTGAGCGTTGTGCTCATCAGAGGACAAGGATGATCTCTTTTTGTGGGAATAAAAACATTATCTTGCTTGTCAGGAGTGATTTAATTTTTACCTTAATAATGAGGTAAGCTCTTTACTATACGTATTTTTAGTTGGTAACTACCCCATCATGATAACAGATCATAGCAAGCGCAATAAGCTGGGAGCTTTAACACCAGCAAATCTGACCTAAATTCAACTTCATAAGCATCTATTGCACACCTAATATGTGTCAGAGTCTATTCTAGATATTGGGGAATCACACTGCTCAAACGTATCCATTTGGGGAATATCAGAGATAGTAAAACACTATATCAGATTATGAATGGCTATTAAAGTGAGTCTGGCAAGTGGCCCACCATGTCTTACCCTGGTCATTAGAGACTTGAATCTGGTTAATGATTCCACATTGAAGAGGCTAGTGGAGAATTTAGTAAGGATATATATAAACACAAGAAACATATTTTATAGATCTAAAAATAAGAGCTACAAGGAAAGGTCAAAATAATTTCAACAGAATAAAAAAAAAATTGGAGAATAAAATCCTAGAGGGTGACCTTGTTATCCTATAAGACCCAGTTCCTCCGGGAAGCCTGGCCAGGAATTCTACCCAACAATGATCTCCTGCTTCTCTGAGTTTCCACTGCATTTGAGATATAGATCAGAGTACTTAGAACTTGATCAATCCATCAAAAATTGCCTTGTATGGTTTTCTTTTTAAAATATATTTGTCTTATCTCTCCAATTATATGATAAGCTCCTTGAAGAGCTCGGATATTATATATTTCTCTGGTACCCCCACCTAACATGCCTTGCCAATAAGCACACACAAAAAATTGTTGACTTACATGTAAGAATGGAAAACATGTTAAATGAGAAAACTAAGAGTATTTATCACTGAGAAAATAAGATTATGGCAGAGATATGTTCTATTCACCGGATATTCATGTGTTCCACATTTGCCAGTCCTCTTGCAATCAGGGGAAGCCTTGTAATTATTTCTTACTTACTGGACCCTGAGTAGAAATTTCTGGAACCAGTTTAAACTTCCAGTTTGTTCCTCCTCCCATAAAGACCATGGAAAGTCCATAATGGGGTGATTAAGTCACAACATGAAACCTGCTTGGATCACTGGACATGGAGAAGAGCTCTCCTAGAGATTCACTTCACTCACAGTGACATTTGTGTGAGCAAGAAAAAAAAATCCTAGTTGTGTTGAGCCAGAGGAATAAATTTCATCTAGTACCATAGCATAGCTTAGGGGTATTACGCTGACTGATATTAATAAAAGACTAAAAAGAAAAAAAATCATTTCAGTAGTAAGAGCTGTGACATGAAGTCTTTCCTGAGGTAAGACTATAGAAAGAACCAGGAGACAAGCGACAGACTAGGCTCAATGAAAGGAAGGACTTCTGGCAGGCCAATGAAAGACGGCCTACCTTGCATTCAAACAGAGCCTGCAAGTCCACTTAGTGAGAAATAAAAGAGGGACAATTGTGGTCAGGAAATTTGAATGAGATGATTTCAAAGGTCCCTTTAAATGCTAAGATTTTATGATCTATGATTGGCACTGGATTCCTAATAGGTGAGGCCAGAAAAAGGTCATGTAGTTTATGCTAAGTTGTAATTCTTTTAATAATACATAAAAGCACCATCGAAATATCTCCCTATAAAATCTTGCAGGGACAGACAAGAAAAGCACCAAAGACTCAAGGATCCTCTCCCTCCCCCTGTCCATCGACAATGCCACCCCTTTCAAAGTACTCCGAGGGCTATTTCACAAGTTTCTTGCCACCTCAGCCCAGAGCTTGTGTCACAAGGAAACAACTTCATTCCTAAAGATTTCTCATGGGATTAAGAGTCTTCCTGGTGGCTGAGCTATCTTGAATTAACCTATGGAAAGAGGATGAGGTTCCGTAGGACAGGAGTGTTTCTAGACTCTTGAAACCATGTGTTATTTTGATGCAGTTATCATGTCTTATCAAAGCATCTCTTTTTAAATTACAAGGGTGGACTGTTAAATTTCTAAGTAAAGATACTTAGTTTATTCCCCGAAAATATTTTAACAATAAAGGAAATGTCTATAAGTTACACACACAATGGTAATGCTTAATGACCCAAAAATGTAAATTAAAGAACGATCTCTGCCACTTACTACGGATATAACCTTTGGCAAGTTACTTAGCCTTTGTGAGTCTCAATTTCTTCCTCTATACAACAGGGATTAAAACATCTACTTCATAATGGTGCCATGATTTAAATGAGATAATGAGCTGTGTAAACTAAAAGATGGAGTTCAAATGTAAGGTACTGGAGTGAAAGTAATGAAATAACACCCTCTAAAAGTGTTGTTTTTTAAATCAATGTTGAAGTACCTAAGCATTAAGATAATAGACTAATTAAGATATTTAATAAAGTTCAGCTTCACTTAACTCATTCAGAATTGTGCAATTAGCAAATCTAAAAAGAACTTATTTTAATTTTAGTATATCTATGTTTTGTTTTATAGATTAATAATGTTTTTATTTTTAATTTCATAAGGATCACATATCTTTTCCGTGTTAAAGAGTATCTATAGTTCTTAATCTTACCTTGAGTTTATCTTTTTTTTTTTTTTAATAAAAAGAATGAAACAGAGAAAGAAAGAGGAAGAGATTTTAGAAAAAGAGAGAAAAGGAGAAAAACATCAAAAGAAAGAAAAAAAGAATGAAAGAGAAAGAAAGAGGAAGAGATTTTAGAAAAAGAGAGAAAAGGAGAAAGAAACCACAAAAGAAAGAAAAAAATGAAAGAGAAAGAAAGAGAAAGAGATTTTAGAAAAAGAGAGAAAAGGAGAAAGAAACAGCAAAAGAAAGAAAAAAAGAAGGAAAGCTAGAAGGAAAGCGGAAGAGAAAGAGGGAGAGAGAAGGGGATTCTTGCTTTATTGCTCAGGCTAGAATACAGTCTAAAAATGTATTAAAAACCTCTTTTATGCCAATAATTGTGTTTAACGATGGAGACAGGAAGGAATAGGGGATGAAAATAACAAATAAGCAGCCAACCAATATTGTATTTAAACCTGTGAAATGCTATGCAATTGCTGGGGAGTGATTTACTTCCAATTATGTGGTCACTTTTAAAATAGGTATAATGTGATACTG
>CAUYQU010096878.1:0-25732 GCA_963574635.1 Cheracebus regulus | reverse complement strand
AATAGGAAATAAATCACTTTTTAGTAATTGCATAAGCATTTTACAGATTTAAATGAAATCCTGAGCAATAGAGCAAGATTTTCGTTCTCTCTCCCTCTTTCTCTTTCTTTTTTTCTCTTTTATTCTACTTCTTTCTCTCTCCTAAAAAAAAAAAAAAAAAAAAAAAAAAGACTTATGGGCCACAAAATGTGATCCTAAAACTCTAATAACTTCTAACATCTACTAATTAAGAGCTTATTTTGTGCCAGGCAGTACCATAAAAAAAAAAAAAAAAAATAATGAAAACAGTGGATGGAATGGATGTACTCGTTCTAGAGATAAGAATGTAGAGTAGATATGGGAAATGGAAGATGTATAAGGTCATGATAGAAGATAAAACGCAAATGTTGTTTTGGCCACTTTGGGAAAACACTAAACACCACAGGAAAGCATTTGGTAAGAAATGGGGGCTACCTGAAGATTTCCAAGCAGTAGAGTGGCACAATAAGATCTGTGTTTTCACAGCAGGGTAGAGGATGCTCCTGTGAAGGAAGAATGGAGACAAGGAGACTGCCTGGAGTCTCCTGCAATACAAAACAGTTCTGCCTAGAGCGGCAGAATACACAAGAGGAAGAACTGAGACCAGAGAGATTTCAGGGCAGAACACAGAGACTATGTTATAAACGCATATGAAGGGACTGGAAAAGGGGGAAAGAATTTAAAGACAACTCTGAAGTGTCTAGCTTGGTTGACTTAATATACAGTGACACCAAGTAATAGAATAAAAGGAAAACTGGGGGAGGAATAGGTTTTGGATGGGGATAAAACAACAAATAGAAGGTTTAGATATGTTTTGCTTGAAATGCCTGTGGGAGATTGTATTACTGGTGCCAAATAGTCCCATGCCCCTCCCTGGGGAGGATTGTACGTCCACACTCAATTATCTTAGGAGTGACTTCCTTTGGCTGATAAAATGAGGCCGGAAATGTGTTACTTCTGGGCCAGCACATGGCTTGCCGTGTATCTTTTCTCCCCTCTGCCAGGATGACTGGCAGTGTTCCAGATAGATGCTTCTTTGTCAGCCTAGGTTCCAAAGGGAGGACAGCAGGGTCACAGCTGCAGCAGAGCCACAATGAATGCGTAATGTGAGTAAGAAACAAGTCTTTGTAAGCCACTAAGATTTGGGTTTCTGTTGTTGTTGTTAGCACAGCCTGGTCTATCTTGACTGATATAGTGCATAGAGAATCTATGCAAATATGTGTAGTAGATAACTGAAGTACAGACCAGGAGCTGAATAGAATAATTGGGACTAGAAACACAGATTTAGAAATCTATAAGCAAAGAAATTAGCTCAGAAAAGTAGATGACACTAAAGAGAGAACTGAAATTAAGAAGAGAAGAGGGAGAAGTATGAAATGCCAGGAAATAATCAGTGTTTAATGGGTAGAAGGAGAAAGAGGAATCAAAAAAGTCTGATTACAGGCCAGGCGCAGTGGCTCATGCCTGTAATCCCAGCACTTTGGGAGGCTGAGGTGGGTAAATCAGTTGAGGTCAGGAGTTTGAGACCAGTCTGGCTAACACAGTGAAACCCATCTCTACTACAAATACAAAAATCAGCTGGGCGTGGTGCTGCACAACTGTAATACCAACAACTTGGTAGACTGAGGCAGGAGAATCATTTGAACCTGGGAGGCAGAGGTTGAAGTGAGCCGAGATCGTGACAGAGTGAAACTTTGTCCCAAAAAAAAAAAACTGTCTGATTACAGAGATGTGTAGTAAGGCTGGAAAGTCATTTTGCTAAGGTCAAATAAGGCAATCATTGTCTTGAGTGCTACAAAGAAGTCAGTGTGGGAATATGACAAAGTATCTCTAGATTTGAAATGAGCAAGTCATTGAGAGAACAACTTCAATGGAGTCATTGAAATTGAAGTCAGGCTACAGAAAATTAAAGTATAATGTGAAGGTACAGATAGAAAGTTAAGTGATTGTTTTTCTAAAGGTTTAGTCATGAAAGGAAGAAAAGATAAGGTAGCAGTGAGACTGAGGGAGAAGCAGGGTGAGGGGAACTCAGGCAGATTTAAGCCACCTTTTTTTTTTTTTTTTTTTGAGATAGAGTCTTACTCTGTTGAGCAGGCAGGAGTACAATGGCACAATCTCAGCTAACTAAAACCTCTGCCTCCCAGTTTCAAGTGATTCTTCTGCCTCAGTCTCCCAAGTAGCTGGGACTGTAGGCATGCACCATCATGCCTGGCTAATTTTTGTATTTTTAGTAGAGACAGTGTTTCACCATATTGGCCAGGCTGGTCTTGAACTCCTGACCTTGTGATCTGCCCACCTCGGCCTCCCAAAGTGCTGGGATTATAGGTGTGAGCCACCACACCTGGCCTAAGCTACCTTTATAGGGTGAGAAAGAGGCACCAGAATGTGACAGTGAAATTTTGAAAAATAATGGGTAATTAATCAAGTGAGGCTCTAGAGAAGTCAGGAGGGATTAGGATTAAAAGTGTAGGAGGGGGCTGGGCATGGTGGTTCACACCTGTGATCCCAGCACTTTGGGAGGCCGAGGCGGGCAGATCACAAGGTCAGGAGTTCAAGACCAGCCTGGCCAATATGGTGAAACCCCACCTCTACTAAAAAATATGAAAATTAGCCGGGTGTGATGGCATGCGCCTGTAGACCCAGCTACTCAGGAGGCTGAAGCCGGAGAATCTCTTGAATTCGGGAGTTGGAGGTTGCAATGAGCCAGGATGGCGCCACTGCACTCCAGCCTGGGGGCGATAGAGTGAGACTCTGTCTCAAAAAAATAGAAAGCACAGGAGGGGAGGAAAGAAGGTTGGAGAGATATGAGGAAGGAGATGAAAATACAAGATGTAACTGAGTTTGAAAGTAGAGGAGAGGCAGCTGAGAAAATTCTTGCCTTCTAAATCTAGTCTTCAGAGGAAAATAGATGATAGGATTTCGTTGGCAATAAAGTCGTCATGAATAGGGTAGGGGACTTGAGAAGAGTATAAAAGTGTGGAACAGATGCTATGGGTAACAGGATAAATGAAAATATGGCAGCATCCAAGGCCTGCCTGAGATCTGCTATCATACATTTATAATATGGTTCTTTATTAAACAGATACTTTTGGCCAGATGTGGTGGCTCACACCTGTAATCCTAGCACTTTGAGATGCTGAGGCAAGCCAGTCAATTGAGCCCAAGAGTTCAAGATCAGCCTGGACAACATGGTGAAATCCTGTCTCTACAAAAAATACAAAAAAATTAGCTGGGAGTGATGGTGAGTGCCTATAGTCCCAGCTACTCGGAAGGTTGAGGTGGGAGGATCACTTGAGCCTGGGGGGTCTTAGGCTGTCATGAGCTGTGATCATGACACTGCACTCCAGCCCAGGTGACAGAGTAAGACCCTGTCTCAAAAAAATAAATAAATAAAAACCACCACTTTTCCCCCAGCAAATTCTATCAGCCTTAGAGGCAAAAGAAATGGGCAAGTGGACTGGCAAGAGGCATGCTTAGAGAACTGAAGATATTAGTAAGTGTCAGCATACAAAGTAGACCGAGAACTGGGACTGTCAATTTTGAAAGATTTAAAGAACAAAACTATGAGATAGTAATAACAGCTTAATAGATAGCTTAGGAAACAATCCTAAAGAAGATGATCCTAAATCTACATGGATAACAAGTTGACAGGCAGGTGGAGAGGTGACAACAGTTAAGGAGAAGGTGGTAGGAAGTTTGGTGCCCAGAGCTCAGGCAAGAGTTCAAATAAATTGTATTAGCAAAGTCTAAGAAGTACTTTTTTTTTTTTTGGCACAGCCTATCTTTTATTTATTTATTTTTACTTGACATGTGCTAGTCTACTTTTTATTTACATTTTTTAAAATTTTTGTATATTCCAGGGGTACAGGTACAGATTTCTTATATGTGTATGTTACAGAGAGGTAAAATCTGGTAAGAAGTACTATTAACTCATGGTTTCAGCAATTTAAAGACAGCCCTTTTAACTTAAGATAGCCCTTTTAATCTAAGCTAATTGGATCTGGAGTCCAGTGAGAATATAACCTTGATTCAGAAAACAAAAAGAAACAGTTCAGGCTGGGCATGGTGGCTCACGCCTGTAATCCCAGCACTTTGGGAGGCCGAGGCAGGTGGATTACCTGAGGTCAGGAGTTTGAGACCCACCTGGCCAATATGGCGAAACCCTGTCTCTACTAAAAATATAAAATTAGCTGGATGTGGTGGTGGGCACCTGTAATCTCAGCTACTCAGGAGTAATCCCAGCTACTTCACCCACTGTACTGAAGCCTGGGTGACAAGAGCAAAACTTTGTCTCAAAAAAAATAAAAAAGAAAAGAAACAGTTCATCCTTGGATTAGAGACAAAAAAACTAAGAGTGTACTAGAAAATAACGGGAGTGGCAAATAAAATTACATGATCAGGCAACAGAAAGATCTGTTCTTCCTGGGGTGGATCAGCGAGGGCTTGGACAAAATGAAGAAAAGTCATTACAAAATATCAAAGAAGCAAAGTTATCTATTAATAATATAGGTTGGGCATTCTTTATCTGAAATGCCTGGGGATCAGAGGTATTTTGGATTTTAATTGTTGTTGTTTTTTTTTTTTTTAATTTTTTTTTAAGGGAAGAGTCTTGCTCTGTCACCAGGATGGAATGCAGTGGCACAATCTCGGCTCACTGCAACCTCCGCTTCCCTGATTCAAGCAATTCTCCTGTCTCAGCCTCCTGAGTAGCTGGGACTACAGGCGTGCACCACCATGTCTGGCTAATTTTGTATTTTTAGTAAAGATGAAGTTCACCATGTTGGCAAGGCTGGCCTCGAACTTCTAACCTCAGGTGATCTGCCCACCTCGGCCTCTCAAAGTGTTGGGATTACAGGCATGAGCCACAGCACCTGGCCAGATATTGTTGTTGCTGTTGTTAAGATGGAGTCTCACTCTGTCACCAGGCTGGAGTACAGTGGCGTAGTCTTGGCTCACTGCAACCTCCGCCCCCCAGTTTCAAGCAATTCTCCTGTCTCAGCCGCCTAAGCAGCTGGGATTATAGGCACACGCCACCATGCCCAGCTAATTTTTGTATTTTTAGTAGAGACAGGGTTTCACCATGTTGGTCAGGCTGGTCTCAAACACCTGACCTCAAGTGATCCACCCACCTCGGCCTCCCAAAGTGCTGGAATTACAAGCATGAGCCACTGCGCCTGGCCCAGATATTGTTCTTAACCACATTTCACAGATGAGAACATTATGGCTTAGAGAATTTCAGTAATCTGACTGTGGTTTAAGTGTGACACTATAAATATTCATATAGTGTTTGTGCCCTAAGAATCTCCTATGCCAGCAGTCCTCAACCTTTTTGGCAGCAGGGACAGGTTTCACAGAAGACAATTTTCCATGGATGGGGGTGGGGAAGCAGAGGGGAGATGATTTTGGGATGAAACTGTTCCACCGCTGCTGATCTGACAGGAGGCAGAGCTCTGGTGGCAATGCTCCCTCACCCACTGCTCACCTTCTGCTGTACAAGCCTGGTTACTAACAGGCCACAGAGTGTTACCAGTCTATGGTCCAGGGGTGGCGGACTCTTGTCCTATGCTGATATAAAACTATTTGGAAGAGAAATTCTTCTTTATACCCTAGAACTGTGCAGCAAAAAGTAGCATAACAAAACCACCCCTCAGAAGGTTGCATGTATCATCACAATGTACATGGCATGTTTCTCACTTCCTCCCCCCAACACAAAACAACTAGAAATCGGCATTTCTGTTACACAAGAGAAATAAAATATTCAGTCTCAAAACTCGCATTATTCAGAATTGCTCATCTAAACCCAACTGTAGGTATTGTATTTATTAAGTTATTATCAGGCATTTCTGCTTTTAATAAAAAAAATTGTATAAAAATGGTATATATAAGTGTATGTATCCATCACTTGCCAGAGCCTCAGATAATGAAGCTTATACTATATTTTCTTACCCTTTCTGTTTTATCTGCACAGAATAGTCGTGTGTGATGTCTTTTTTGCACCACAATGTATGTTATTCCTGGCCGGTAATCTTCTTCCAAGCTAATACACGCCTTTCGAATTGCTATTAGTTCTGGCCAAGCTACCTAGAAGATAGAAATGGAACTATGTTTAATTGAGAGTTTACTTAGTATCTCTCAGATCTACCCAGAAGGGCAGATGAGAGGAATCTCCCTCAGACTCCTAGGGGTCCTGAGGGGCAACAGGGATAACGAGAGTACCTGCTTCATTTGTCCCTCGGATACCCCTCCGCGGTAATAGATGATCCGTGTGGGTTTGAAGCGTGTGGATTTGTAGAACTGAATCAGCAGCTCCCGAACCATGTTAGTCAAGTCCTGGATGACCTCTTGACTGTAGAGGAGCTCTTGGGAGATCTCCTGCCGGGAGGTCTGCACCCGAACGGTGGCACAGTACCGGCTAGGGTGGCCATCCATGCTGCCAACCACAGCAGCAATGGAGGGCTTCTTCCCATCTCCTGCTGGTGGGTGTGTGACATCTGCTCCCAGGAAGATGACAGGCTGCTGGAACACCGAGGGCCTGCTCAGATTTAAGGAGATGTTGCCACTCAGACATATAAGTGAAAATGTTCAAGTTTAATGAGATTATATCACCAGATATAATCAGATATAACCTTATAAGAGACAACAAGTCTTTAGCCCACTGGGAAAAAACACTACAGACCACTGAATATTGATGTCACCCAGTGCAATGAATCTGACCTGACTGAAGAAGTGAACATGGTTCTTCTATATCAGTAAAAAAAAAAAAGATTTAAAAAACAGGACCTAGGCTGGGCACTGTGGCTCACACCTATAATCTCAGCACTTTGGAAGGCCAAGGAGGAAGGACTGCTTGAGCCTAGGAGTTCAGGACCAGCTTGGGCAACATGTCAAGACCCAGGTCTCTACAAAAAAATCAGAAAGCCCAGCGTGGTGATGCCTACCTGTGGTCTCAGTTACTTGGGAGGCTGAGGCAGAAAAATCATTTAAGCCCAGGATTTCAAGGCTGCAGTAAGTCATGTACTGTACTCTACTGTACTGTGTCATGCCACTGTACTCCAGCTGGGCAACAGAGTGAGACCTTGTCTTTAAAAAAAGAAAAGAGGCTGGGCACGGTGGCTCATACCTGTAATCCCAGCACTTTGAAAGTCCGAGGTGGGAGGATCACCTGAGGTCAGGAGTTGGAGACCAGTCTGGCCAACATGGTGAAACCCATCTCTACTAAAAATATAAAAATTAAAGCCAGGCATCGTGGCTCATGCCTGTAATCCCAGAACTTTGGGAGGCTAAGGTGGGCAGATCACTTGTGGTCAGGAGTTTGAGACCAGCCTGACCAACATGGCAGAACCTCATCTCTACTAAAAAATATAAAAATTAGCCAGGTGTGGTAGTGTGTGCCTATAATCCCAGCTTCTCGGATGGTAGTGGCAGGAGAATCACTTGAACCCTGGTGGTGGTGGCTGCAGTGAGGTGGAATCATGCCACTGCACTCCTGCCTGGGTGACAGTGTGAGAATCTGTCTCAAAAAAAAAAAAAAAAAAACCAGGCACGGTGGCGTGCACCTGTAATCCCAGCTACTTGGGAGACTGAGACAGGAGAATCACTTGAACCTGGGAGGTGGAGGTTGCAGTGAGCCGGGATCATGCCACTGCATTCCAGCCTGGGTGACCGAGTAAGACTCCATCTCAAAAATAAACAAACAAAAATAGTATCTTTTTTTTTTTTTTTTTTTTTTGGAGACAGGATAATCACTTTGTCACCCAGGCTGGAGTGCAGTGGCATGATCTCAGCTCACTGCAGCCTCAGTCTCCCGGACTCAGGTAATTCTCCCACTTCAGCCTCCCAGGTAGCTGGGATAAATTCTTAAAGGTAGGATTTGGGACTTTGAGTGTTAATTCTTCAAGTGTAATTTACGAGGCATCCCATATTTGACAATCTCATATAATAGGTACTAAAGAAGAGGTTCCAAGGGAGAAGAGGCTGTGTCCCATTTATCTCTCTGTATCATCACAGAACATAAGCCTGGCACAGAGAAGTTAATAACAGTGGACATATATAGGAAACATACATATACATAACAGAAAAACAGCTTACATATACAATGTACCAGCCACTATACTAAGCACTTCACATGTGTTAACTCATTTAGTCCTTACAGTTTTATGAGGGTGGTATCATTATTTAATATCTCAATTTTTCCAGATAAAAAATAAGACATAAGAGGATAAAGAACGTTCCCAAGATCACACAGCTAGGAGTGGAAAAGCCGGAATCCAAACCCAAGAAGTCTAACACCAAAGTATGCACTCTAAGCCACAATGCTATATTGTCTCAAATGTTGGGGTAAAATTAAATGATGACAGACTTTAGGTTAACTTTCCCTGTAGCCCATATATCTCATCACTGATGTTTAAGGAGGGATTTATTTACCTAGAAGTTTCATTCAAGGACAAAAATGAGAACTGTGTTGGGAGGCTGAAGTGGGTAGATTGCTTGAGCTCAGGAGTTTGAGACCAGCATGGGTAACATGGAGAAACCTCGTCTGTACCAAAAATACAAAAATAAGCTGGGTATGGTGGTGCACGCCTGTGGTCCCAGCTAGTTGGGAGGCTGAGGTGGGAGGATTGCTTGAGCCCGGGAGGTAGAGGTTGCAGTGAGCTGAGATTATGCCATTGCACTCCAGCCTGGGTGACAAAGTGAGACCCTGTCTCAAAAAAATTAATAAATCAACTAATCAAGTTGACAAAATATGCTAAGATTTTTTTATAAGAGAATTGTGATATGATTGCATAAGAGCAAGGCATTCAATTTCATCTTCAAGTACAGCAATGACTAATACCACGGCCCTAAATTTAACACTTCAAATCACTTTCACACATAGGATTTCACAGAAAAACAACACTTTCGAGTTAACAAGGAAGATATTATCTTGATAGATAAGCAACTGAGGCCCAGAGATATTAGAAATTCACATGAGTAACAATACTCAAATCTCTCAATTCCCAGCCAGCATTTTGTCTATCATATCCCTGTCTTGCCTTGGGTTTGTTACTCTAGAGTCAATCTGACAAATTCAAATTTAAACAAAAAAACCTATGAAGGGAGAAGCAGACAGGGTTTCCTAAAAGGACATAAAAAGATTGATTAAACTCAGTCCTATTAACATTTTCTGTTCATCAAAAGCCACTGTTGACCAGGCACAGTGGCTCACACCTATAATTCCAACACTTTGAGAGGCCAAGGTGGGAGGAAGATTTAAGCCCAGGAGTTCGAGACCAGTCTGAACAATATAGCAAGACCTCATTTCTATAATCCCAGCACTTTGGGAGGCCAAGGTGGGAAGATCACTTGAGATCAGGAGTTTAAGACCATCAGCCTGGCCAACATGGTAAAATCCTGTCTCTACTAAAAATACAAAAATTAGCCAGGTATGGTGGTTTGTGCCTGTAATTCCAGCTATTTGGGAGGCTGAGGCAGAAAAATCACTTGAACCTGGGAGGTGGAGGTTGCAGTGAGCCGAGATCACACCACTGCACTCCAGCCTGGGTGACAGAGCAACACTGTCTCAATAAATAAATAAATAATAAAAAATAAAAAAATTGGGCAGGCACGGTGGCACATTGCTGTAGTCCCAACTACTCAGGAGGCTAAAGTGGGAGAATCGCTTGAGCTGGGGAGATTGAGGCTGTAGTGAGTTGTGATTGACCCACTGCACTCCAGCCTGGGTGACAGAGTGAGGCCTCTTCTAAAATAAAGAAACGAACAACAACAACAAAAACAGAATTTAGGAGAGTGAAACGGCAAAACACAGACTAGAAGATAATCCGCCTATCCTGTTTGCCTATTGGATATCTGTATCTTGTGAAGGACCAGAAATCACAAAAAAACTACTACAAATTAATGAAAAAGATTCACAACTCAATATAAAAAAATGAGCAAAAGAATGAACAGATCCATCATAAAAGAAGATGTTCAGGCTATGCATGGTGGCTCATGCCTGTAATCCCAGCATTTTGGGAGGCTGAGGCAGGAGGATCGTTTGAGCTCAAGAGTTTGAGACCAGCCTGGGCAATAGGGCAAAACCCTGTCTCTACGAAAAATAGAAACATTAGCTGGGCATAGTGGTATGAGCCTGTAGTCCCAGCTACTTGGGAGGCTGAGGTGGGAGGATCAGTTGAAGGCCATGAGTTCAAGTCTTGTCTTCAGTGAGCCATGACCACACCACTGCACTCCAGCCTGGAAGACAGACACCCTGTCTCAAAAAACAAAAAAAGCCAGATGCGGTGGCTCAGGCCTGTAATCCCAACACTTCGGGAGGCTGAAGCAGGCAAATCACTTGAGGTCAGGAGTTCGAGTCCAGCCTGGCCAATACGGTGAAACCCTGTCTCTACTAAAAATACAAAAAAATTAGTGGGGCATGGTGGTGTGCACCTGTAACCCTAGCTACTCAAGTGGCTAAGGTGAGAGGATTGGTTGAACCCGGGAGGCAGAGGCTACAGTGAGCCAAGATTGTGCCATTACACTCCAGCCTGAATGACAGAGAGAGACTCCATCTCAAAACAAAACAAAACAAAACAAAAAACAAATGAAGATTTTCAAATGGCCAATGAGCATATGAAAATGTGCTTAACATCATTACTAATCAAGGGAATGAAAATTAAAACCATAATGAGATACTATTATCCCCAACCAAAATGGCTAAAATTAAAAGGACTGATACTAACAAGTGTTGGTAAGAATACAGAGCAACTAGAACTCTCAGTGGAAGTGTAAATTGGTACAACCACTTTGGAAAACTATTTGCCTGTATCTATTAACACTAAATATATGTATTCTCTATAACTCTATTCTCAGAAATCACACTCCTGGAATTCCACATAAGAGAAAGAGTGCTTCAGTTCACCAAAAATATAGAATTGTTTAATGAATGTATGAGAATATCCATCAATAGTAGAATATATTAAAATTGTGTGGTTTATTCATGTAATGAAATCATACAAAACAATGAAGAATAAATTACTCCTAAGTACAGCAACACAAATGAATCTCATAGACTTAATGTTGAGCAAAAGAAGACCTACACAAAATAGTACATACTGTATGATTCCATTTCTATGAAGCTCTAAAGTGGGCAAAACTGATCTAGATAGGTGACAGACATCAGAACGGTGGTCCCCTTTGGGGACTATCTATTTGGAGGGGCTATAAGGAAGTCTGATGGGGTGCTGGAAATGTTCTATATCTTTATCTGGGTGGTGGGTATATGGGTGCCTATATATATATATATATATATATATATATATATATATATGAGAAAAAGTAATCTATATATATATATATATATATAAAGTAATCTAGATATATATATAGAAAAGTAATCTAGATATATATATATATAGGAGAGAAAAAGTAATCTAGATGCAAATATAATATTTGTGTGCTTTCCTATAAATTATGTAAGTTAGATCTTAAACAAAAGTGGGGAAGGCATTCAGAATCTTACCTTTGATGAGGTACAAGCACATTGTTAATTCCTCCAAGTTTTGCATTTATCTTCAGGCAAAGATTGGAAAGGGTTTGAGGTGAGGTCTTCACTACATTTTTCACCTGGACACACTGTGTGGCCATTCCTAGAAGGGTATCTCCAACACGTTTCACCTCCGCTACAAAAATAATTAATTTTGACATGTTTAAATGTCTCCCAATTACTAAGAGTAAAGGGGAGAAAAAACCCACATATTAACTTTCTAAACTACTATATACTGTACACTGTGTTAGTTGCTTCTCATGTGTCTTCCCTTTCATCTGCTAAACCCCCACGGCAATTTTTCCTGTGTTTGGATAGGCCCTCCCTTCTCTCCTTTTTTCCCTCCTGCAGGCCTTGCAGTCTGCTTCCTTTAATCGTTGTGCTGCCTGCCACGACTTGCTCAGCTCTTTGATGCTCCTCTTCCCATATGACTGATTTGGCAAAAGGATCTATCTTCCCAGTTCCTCCCTCTCAGTACACACACCAGCCCTTTGAATTTTATTTTATTTATTTATTTATTTTTTGCTTTATTTTTTTTCTTTTTCTAAGAATCTGAGATTAACTGTAGAGAAGGTTAAAGACATTTTATAAAATTTAAAACTGGGGCCAGACATGGTGGCTCATGCCTGTAATCCCAGCACTTCGGGAGGCCGAGGCAGGTGTATCGCTTGAGGTCAGGAGTTCAAGACTAGCCTGGCCAACATGGTGAAACCCTGTCACTACCAAAAATACAAAAAATTAGCTTGGTGTGGTGGCATGCGCCTGTAGTCCCAGCTACTTGGGGGGCTGAGGCAGGAGAATCACTTGAACCCAAGAGGCAGCGGCTACGGTGAGCCAAGATCACACCACTGCACTCCAGCCTGGATGACAGAGCAGGACCCTGCTTCCAAAAAAAGAAAGAAAGAAAGAAAATTTAAAACTGGTTGGATGTGCTGGCCCATGCCTGTAATCCCAACACTTTGGAAAGCCAAGGTGGGTGGATCACTTGAGCCTAGGAGCTCAAGACCAGCCTGGACAACATGGCAAAACCCCATCTCTACAAAAAATACAAAAAGTAGCTGGGCGTGGTGGTGGGCGCCTGTAGTCCCAGCTACTCGGGAGCCTGAGATGGGAGAATTGCTTGAGCCTGGGATTTTGAGGCTCAGGTGAGCGGGGATCATGACACTGCACTCCAGCCTGGGTGACAGAGCTGAGATCCTATCTCAACAACAATAATAGTTTCTACATCCTTTACTTAAATGCTAGCCAAAACTTTGTATCATTCTTCTTATAATAGATACAAACTAAGCAAATTCTCTTCTAGAAGTGGCAGCTTCTCCACTCTCATATTCCTAAGTGCTGTTCACCAAATATTTCCATTTCTCTCAGCTTCCAGGACTATGGTAATATCGCACTGCATTCTCAGCCCCCATCCCCACTGCTCCCACGCAAGTTGAGTAAGGCCATATGGCTGGTTGTGGCCAAGGAGTTGCAGAGAGAAAAAAGCATGTGGGGCCAGCAACATTCCAAACAACATCTGCTCTACCAAGCTGGGTCCCCAAGTGGCGATGACATGATGACACAGAGCAGAGGCAGCAGTCTACCCTCCATGGACGCATAACAGAAGCAAGAAAATCTTTGTTGTTGTGAACCACTGAGAGTTTGCGGTCGTTTGTGACTGCAGCATAACCTCTCTTATCCTGACTGTTATATCTACTGCTTGAAATCATCCCTCATTCAGCATGAAAAGGGTCCATACCATATACTGGTGTCTTTCCAGGCAGGATAACCACGATTAGCTGTAGGCCCACATACGTCATTTTCAGGTGTTTAAACATGGGCTCCACGCTGTCTGCACCTTGTGCATACTTGCAGAAACATGGCTGACCCTGGATGGGCATTCCTGCATCCTTAGAGATTTTACGCAGCTGGTCAGTGAAACTCCTGTTAAAATAGAACCAGTAGCACAGTTTTTTCATTTCAGAGTACATTCCTCGCATTAATTTTCTTCTGAAATACTTCTTTCAGTTTTGTAAATTCTTAGCCAAATTTAGTAACAAATAAACAAATAAAAATCTTTAACTGGTTGCCAAAAAAATAAACTGGCAATTGCAATTAAACAGCGAAGAATCTGTATTATTAAGCTATCAGATTATCAATTGAAATTTTTAAATAATTATGCCCAGCTGGACTAGAATAGCATTGCTGCTCAAAGATTTTTTAAACATTCAAATCAATAATTCTGGACTGAAGAAAAGCAGGGTCAAAATTTCAGGTAACATGCTTTTTGGTAAGCCTGGTACAGAAATAGCTGGGTAAGCTTGTGCTCAACTGAGAACATAGAAACATGCTGTTACAAAATCAGTGTATTTAGGATTACATTCAAACTTGGAATTGATTTGGTTCAATAAAAATGTCAAAAGAAATCATCACTTAAAAAAAGCAAAATTCACTTTGAAGTTTTAAATTTTAGATTTAAGGAGTTACTTCAAGCTATGTATAAAGCTTTTAGAATATTCCTTTGGTGTATTTGCCAATATTTTATAGAATTCCTTTCTTTCACTCTAGTTCCCTTTTCTTAATTTTTTTTTCACTCTTCTCACTAACATCTTTTATATAGATAGCTGCATCTGTAAGCTGTGAACCTACTCTTAGCCAGTGACTTTGCAATAAAACAAGCTCATTAGTAAATTATCATGATTAAAAGTAAGCTAGTTTTTATCTTAGCTGAAAAGATACAATTAATACCAAAGGGAGCTTCACTAAGAACTTGAGAATTTGCTGACCAACATTGCCTCAGCCTTGTTGCTCTCCAATTTCTGCTCTACATGTAAAGAAGCTGAGTCAGATTCTTAATGTAATTCCCAAGTTTGCAAATTACTATAATATAAGGTCTTTCTCATATAGCCAGATGGTGTCACTACGGGAGTCAGGAATTTAGTGCCAGTGTACAGAGCACATTCACATAAAGACAGTATTTTCATATCTGGAAGGGATACTACTAAGCTGAAAATATGAAGATACTCACTTTAGTAAATCTTCCCTACATTGTTTCTGAGGTGCAAAACAAGCAACTGCCCAAACTTTAATTTCAATGCCAGCATAAAACTGCTTTCCTCGCATGTCCCAGACACCCTGGTTGGGTGTGGCTACTGTTTTATTCTTTGAAAAAAAGAAGAAGAAGAAGAAGAAGAAGAAGAAGAAACAAAAGAAAAGAGAAAAGACATTACAATCTAAGGCCATTTTATGGTTGATGAGTGAATAAACAAAATTCCATTAGGTATAAGCCAGAACACAAAAGGCAATAATGAACAAAATTACGGGTAAATTCAGTAGTGGCGCAGTAGAGAAACCCTGGATTATTCTCCTTTTGACTGGTGGTGGGAGAAGCTTGCTGAATAAAATAAAAAGCTTACCCGGCCTCCGTATTGCAGCATTGGTGCTGGAAGTACCCTGCCTGTGAGCTCTGTCATTTCATTGTGGACAACAATACCAAATTCTTTAAGGTATGGATCAGGTCCACCCACCATACTGTTGCTCTTCACCTAAAGAACAGGAAAGCCTGCATATATAAAAACCAAAGAGTAACTGTGTCCCAGGAGGAGTTTTCTATTCTTTTGTTTTTTTGTCATCTCAAAGCTAGCTCATCTTGAAGACCATGCCTTACTGACCAGTCTACTGATCTCTTCCTGTCTGTCAGGAGCAGATCTTGCTGTAGCTTTGATCATTGTGGAAGTCTGATTGTCTGTGAGCTTCTTTATACATCGCTGTCCTGCCACTATGTTACAGACCTGCCAAGAGGCAAAGAGAAGTTAGTTTGTGTAAAGGCTTCTACATCTTAAGCCTTTGCTAAACCATAAATTACATCCTCCATTTCCAGAAAAATAAAAATTTGGTTATATGGTGAAATCATCCGCTAAAAATATTTTAGAAATTAACACTAAATTTCACCGCTAGTTTAGAACTCTACTTAAAAATGTATACTCATTCAAGAGATCAGCAAATTGGCAAAAGAAAATTTAATTTAGCTTACCTCGAGTGGCAGGTATGTATGCTTTTGTTCTTGTCCCACTTGGAGACAGGGAAGATGGGGGTATTTCAGCTGCAGACTATACTTTTGCTTAAAATATTGAGCTACTGTACATTCCATAGCTTGACCGTTTTCTAGCTGTAAAGGAAAACTATAGGAGAGAATGTCTTTTTTAGAATATTTCTTCAAGTTCTTTTTTTTTCTTTTTTTTTTTGAGACAGTGTCTCACTCTGTTGCCCAGGCTGGAGTGTGCAGTGGCAAGATCTCAGCTCACTGTAACCTCCGCCTTCCAGTGTCAAGTGATTCTCCTGCCTCAGCCTTCCGAGTAGCTGTGATTACAGGTGCCTGCCACCATGTCCAGCTAATTTTTGTAGTTTTAGTAGAGATGGGGTTTCACGATGTTGGCCAGGCTGGACTTAAACTCCTGACCTCAAGTGATCCTCCCACCTTGGCCTCCCAAAGTGCTGGGACTATAGGCATGAGCCAATGTGCCTGGCCAAGTTCTTTCTGTTCTAAACAATAAACAAAGCCTACTAACAATTCCTACCTTCATCAGTCACTTAAAAAACAAAGGTCAATCTCTTGTTTTTTCTTTTTTCTTTTTTTTTGAGACAGAGACTGGCTCTGTTGCCCAGGCTGGAGTGCAGTGGCACCATCTTGATTCACTTCAATCTCCACCTCCTGGGTTCAAGCAATTCTCTTGCCTTAGGCTCCCAAGTAGTTGGGATTACAGGTGAGTGCCACCACATCCAGCTAATTTTTGTATTTTTCGTAGAGACAGGGTTTCACCATGTTGGCCAGCCTGATCTTGAACTCCTGACCTCAGGTGATCCACTGGCCTTGGCCTCCCAAAGTGCTGTGATCACAGCCGATAAACAAAAGTTAAACTTTATTTGACTATTTTCACTTAAGTAAGTTTAGTATTTAACTAGAACAACAATTCTATTGAAATTTTCCATGTTTTTTAAAGCTAGGATGAAAAAAAAGTTAATTAAAATTTAAAAAGAATTTTAAAAGATAACTTAAAACAAAAAGATACTGCAGAACCAGCATATACATAGACTCACTGGAGGTCAGGGAACACCTACAGGTACAAATACAAACTCTTGTTGGCTTCAAATTAACATAAGGACTTGGAGTAATCCATGTAGACGTTTTGTTCCCTTAAGATAACTTTTTGTAAAATGAGTGTAGCATAGTTATTGGGGCCACATTTTTAGATTCCTTAATTTTCAGATCCTAAAACTAGAACGAATGGATCTGGAGATAACAAGACCAAATACATGAAGTTGAGACTGTGCCAGAATATTTGGCATAATTAAGAGACCCTATTTGGCTTTTCCAGTGGGCAAATTATCTCAAATACTTAGCACAACAATAACTTTTATCTTGCTTTCTTTCTTTCTTTCGTTGTTTTTTTTTTTTGAGACAGAGTCCTGCTCCGTCAGCTAGGCTGGAGTGCAGTGGCATGATTTTGGCTTACTGCAACCTCTACCACCTGGACTCAAGCAATTCTTCCACCTCAGCCTCCCAACTAGCTAGGACAACTGCTCGGCTAATTTTTTGTGTTTTTTGTAGAGGGGTTTCACCACATTGCCCAGGTTGGTCTTGAACTCTTAGGCTCAAGAAATCCTCCATCCTCAGCCTCCCAAAGTGTTGGGATTATAGTCGTCAGCCACCATGTCAGGTCTTAATCTTGCTTTCTTTTTTTTTTTGAGATGGAGTCTTACTCTGTTGCCCAGGCTGGAGTGCAATCTCTTGGCTCACTGCAACCTCTGTCTGCCGGGTTCAAGTGGTTCTTCTGCTTCAGCCTCCTGAGTTGCTGGGATTACAGGTGTCTGCCAACGTGCCCGCCACCATGCCTGGCTAATTTTTGTATTTTAGTAGAGACAGGGTTTTACCATGTTGGCCAGGCCGTTCTTGAACTCCTGATGTCTAGTGATCTGCCTGCCTTGGCCTCCCAAAATGCTGGGATTAGAGACGTGAGCCACTGTGCCCAGCCCACTAATTTTGCTTTCTTAAATGTCACAGCCTTACAAAGTAACGGTGCATAAGGGTCATCTATGTGATATTTCAATATGCGTACTATAATCTTTCAGCAAAGATTATCTATGCCTATAAGTCTAATTATTCTGATAGGGTTATATAAAATAATTAAACAATGAAAAGGGCACAGTTCTTGAACAAATGCTACAATTCTCAACAGTGACTTCATAAGGTTTTGGTAACTTTTTTTTTCTGAGAAAGAAGTCAATGGTATACTATAAATAATACATGACACACCACTTTACAACTGTTAAAAGATTCATGTAGTGGGTACATGAGGTCATACTGAAGAATTTATTCAACTCAGACTGAAATAATATACTTTATTTATCCAGAAGTCACCTGAAAATTTCAACTATGTAGACAAAGCCCTAGATTTTGATATGCACTAAAGTTTGAAAATTAAGAATCATGAATCTAAAACAAAATCAGACTAGAACATAAGCAAAAAAAGGTGTATGGGTGGAGGTTGAGTAACCAAAATAATGTAAAGTATAGTAAAGTATATACTGTATATTTAACTCTTTATTTAGAAGAGCCAATATTTATGTTTATGTCAGACATAAGTTTAATGATCTTAGTTACAAGAACAAGACACAAATACACAGTAATTTTTAAAGCACTTTCATAGATACTGTCTGTCTCACTTAGGCACAGTTCTCAGTAGATTAGAAGTATTGGGTGGAGCTGGGTGCGGTGGCTCATGCTTGTAATCCCAGCACTTTGGGAGGCCGAGGCAGTTGGATCACGAGGTCAGGAGATCAAGACCATCCTGGCTAATACAGTGAAACCCCATCTCTACTAAAAATACAAAAAAATTAGCCCGGTGTGGTGGCACGCGCCTGTAGTCCCAGCTACTCAGGAGGCTGAGGCAGGAGAATCGCTTGAACCCGGGAGATCGAGGTTGCAGCAAGCCAAGATTGCACCACTCCAGCCTGGGCGACAGAGTGAGACTCTGTCTCAAAAAAAAAAAAAAACAAAAACAAAACTGTTGGGTGATTAGGAAAATGGGATTGGGGAAATGGGAAGGAGTATGCTGCTGGAGGATGCCACAGATACCCCAACAGCGGGAAGAAGTGACAGCTACCTACAAAGGGAGAGAGAGAAATCCACACAAAACACAAAGCAATAGCTGTCTTCTCCCAACCTGGGCAACACAGTGGGACCCCACCTCTATTAAAAATACAAAAATTAGCAGCTGGGTGTGGTGGTTCATGCCTGTAATCCCAGCACTTTGGGAGGCCAAGGCGGGTGGATCACCCAAGGTCGGGAGTTAGAGACCAGACTGACCAACATGGAAAAAACCCCATCTCTACTAAAAAAAATACAAAATTAGCCAGGCATGGTGGTGCATGTCTATAATCCCAGCTACTCAGGAGGCTGAGGCAGGAGAATCGCTTGAATCCATGAGGCAGAGGTTGCACGGAGCTGAGATCTCACCATTGTGCTGCAGCCTGGGCAACAAGAGTGAAACGCCATCTCAAAAAAAAAAAAAAAATTAGCCAGGCATGATGGCATGTGCCTGTATTCCCAGCTATTCAGGAGGCTGAGGTGGGAGGACTGATTGAGCCCAGGAGATTGAGGCTGCAGTGGGCCATGGTGGTGCCAAGCACTACATATGTGTGTGTGTGTGTGTGTTTGTATTTTTTTAGAAGAGAGAGAGATATATAATGTCTTCTCATATTTTATTTACATATATGTCTTCTCTGATAGCCTTTATATGACATCATGACCTTTTGGGCCATGTATTAAGAATTACAACAGGAGGCTGGATGTGCTGGCTCACACCTGTAGTCCCAGCACTTTGGGAGGATGAGGCGGGTGAACTGTTTGAGCCCAGGAATTCAAGAGCAGACTGGGCAACATAGCGAAACCCCACCTCTACAAAAAAATCAGGCAGGTGTGGTGGTGCACACCTGTAGTCCCACTACTTGCAAGTCTGAGGTGGGAGGTTCACTAGAGTCCAGGAGATGACAGAGACCCTGTCTCCAAAAGGAAAAAAAAGAAAAAAGAAAAAAAGAAAAAGAATGACAACAGTATAATAAAAAAACACTTATAATGACTCTGCATTATTAAATAAAAAGATTACATAAAACATAAAGTTAATCTATGTTTAACAGACTCTACTTAAGAGGTAAATTGAATTAAAGGCATGGAATGTGTTTTATAAATATCTCTACCAAAAAATATTCAGAAAATATTTTAAAACTTTGGTGTTAAAAGCAAAGATTCTGGTGATCTTGAAAATTTCAGTATGAGATTTCTTTTTTTTTTTTTTTGAGACTGAGTTTTGTTGTCACCCAGGCTGGAGTGCAATGCCGTGATCTCCGCTCACTGCAATCTTTGCCTCCCAGGTTCAAGCTATTCTCCTGTGTCAGCCTCCTGAGTAGCTGAGATTACAGGTGCCTGCCACCACATCCAGCTAATTTATGTAGTTTTTAGCAGAGATGAGGTTTCACCATGTTGACCAGGCTGGTCTCAAACTCCTGACCTCAGGTGATCTGCCTGTCTTGGCCTCCCAAAGTGCTGGGACACAGGTGTGAGCCACCTTGCCCAGCCAAGACAACCAATTTCTTAAGTGATTACAGTAGCTCAGTTACTAAAAATGTAATTGTATTATTTTAGATGTGGTTAACATACGTTTGATGACTGGCTGGCCTTCTAGTCACATTACAAACTCGGTATTTTCGTTTCATCTGTCCACAGTGGGTCACCTCAACTTTGAGTCCTGAAATTTTTTTTAAAAGGCAAAATATCAGTTAATTAAAATCACAGTGACAAAAACAGCTTCAAATGTTGTCTTCAAAATGGCATGACATTGTACAGGATAAAAATTGCAAGAATATGGGGACAATTTCATCATTATAGGCAAAAAAACCTGAGCTAAGCAGAAAAAATTAGAACTCAGATGACCTAAGATGCTCAATCTACTTTAGTTTATTAATTCATCCAATAATTTCTTTTCTTTTGAGGCAGAGTTTTGCTCTTGTTGCCCAGGCTGGAGTGCAATGGCGCAATCTTGGCTCACCGCAACCTCCACCTCCTGGATTCAAGCAATTATCCTGCCTCAGCCTCCCGAGTAGCTGGGATTACAGGTATGTACCACCACGCATGGCTAATTTTTTTGTAGAGACGGAGTTTCTCTATTTTGGTCAGGCTGGTCTCAAACTCCCGACTTCAGGTTAATAGCCCACCTCAGCCTTCCAAAGTGCTGGGATTACAGGCATGAGCCGCCACGCCTGGCCCCAGTAAATATTTATTAAGCATCAGCTATGTTCTGATGCTTATTCTCAGGTCTGGAGACAGCTTTCATGAAGCTTATATTCTAGCGAGAGAAGCTAACTAATAACAAGTAAAGAACAAAAGAAATTCCCGAAGGATAATAAATGAATTTATGTTATTTTATCAAAATGGAAGTTTTTAAGTGGGGTAAGGGTAGCATTTACTGAGTGCCTGATATGTGACAAGTTACTATGCTAGAAAGCTTTATAATCCTAATTGCATTTGATTCTCACAACAACTCTATAAGGTATATATTATTATCTTTACCTTAGAGATGAATACACTAAGGTCCACAGTGGTTAAGAAATTTGACCAAGGTCCCACTGATAGAATTGGCTGTCCTGAGACCGAAGCCCAGGTCTGTTTGACTCCAAAGCCCAGGCTCCTTGCAGCATGCTAAGCTACTTCTCCAAGACTATATTAATGTAAACACTTACCTCTGATTTCTTTGGTAAACTTGACACGCTGGGAATCTGTTAGAGGTTTGGTCTGTTCATTGATGTTCTGAATGTCTAAAACCTCACACATGAACTCAATGATAGGCTGGGCCCGGTAGAAAGCGGTTGCAGATACTAACAAACAGAGAAGGATACTTAACTTCAGGGAAAAGAGAAGGGCCAAAACAAATGAGTAAAAACCAGCCCAAAGGGTTAATGGATAAAGAGAGTTGCAGCCTACCATCAATATTGAGCATCATATTCCACATAGCAGGTCTCACAGACTGATGAAAACCAAACCAGACCTCCCTGCCCCCTCCCAGAGGGTGGTAGTAACCTTCAGGGGGTGAGAAAAAGGAACGGCCCACTGGGGTGTACCTGAAGAGATAAGAATTTTCATGTGTCACATCAAACAGGCGAAAGATCCTTCATTTCCCTCTCAACTCTGGGAACTGAAATCAAATTTGAACTATGACCTATGCAGAAATTTTTCAATGGCTCCAGTGCAACTTACCAAAAAAGTCTGACATATTTGTAGGAAATAATCCAAACCAAGGTACTAACCTCATGGAGGGAAGGTGTCTTGTAATAACATCAAGTGCTTGTACTGAGTCATCTGGGACTTCATTCAAGTGCCCAGCCAAAGCTTCTAAAAGCAACTGAAGGCTCACAACTGACATCCACTGAACAGATACTTTAAAGGTTTGGTCTTTACCCTCGCCTGGAAGAGTCACCTCCATATCAACCTAAGGAAAAAAATAGATGAATACAAACATAAATTTTTTTTTTTCTTTTGAGAAAGTCTCGCTCTGTTGCCCAGACTGAAATGCAGTGGTGCGATCTCAGCTCACTACAGCCTCTACCCCTTGGGTTTAAGCAATTCTCCTGCCTCAGCCTCCAAGTAGCTGGGACTACAGGCATGCGCCACCAAGCGTGGCTAATTTTTGTATTTTTAGTAGAGACGGGGTTTCACCATGTTGGCCAGGATGGTCTTCATCTCCTGACCTCACAATCTGCCCACCTCAGCCTCCCAATGTGTGGGGATTACCGGCGTGAGCCATGGCGCCTGGGCAAACTTACATGTTTAGAATGGCTGTGGGAAAGATCCCAAGAATATGCAGTATGATATGCACATAAGGATATTTCTTTTAATATATTTTTTTGCAATTGGATAACATTGGGAACAACTTAAGTGTCCATGAATAGGGGAGTAATTTAATATGTAATATTATACAATAGTGAAAAAATAAGGTAGATGTTACAACATGGATGAACCTTGAAAACTTTATGCTAAGTGAAACAAGCCAGATACAAAAACGCAAATATTATATGGCCAGGCGCAGTGGCTCACATCTGTAATCTCAGCACTTTGGTAGGCCGAGGTGGGCAGATCACGAGGTCAGGATTCTGAGACCAGCCTGACTAACATGGTGAAACCCCATCTCTACTAAAAATACAAAAATTAGCTGGGCATGGTGGCACACTTGTACTCCCAGCTACTCAGGAGGCTGAGGCAGGAGAATTGCTTGAATCTAGAAGGCAGAGGTTGCAGTGAGCTGAGATAGTGCCACTGCACTCCAGCCTGGGCAACAGGGCAAGACTCCGTCTCAAAAAAGAAAAAAAAAAAAAAAGGCAAATATTTCATGATTCTATTTCTACAAAGTACATTGAATAGTCACGTTTATAGAGACAGAAAGTAGAATAGTGGTTACCAGGGACAGCAGGGTATAGGGAATTATTGTTTAATAGGCACAGAGTTGCTGTTTGGAATGATGAAAAAGTTCTGAAAATGGATAGTGATGATGGATGCACAACAACGTGAATGTACATAATGCCATTAAACTGTAACATAAAATTGTAATTTTTTTTAAGACAGGGTCTTGCTTTGTCATCCAAGCTGGAGTGCAGTGGTGCAACAACAACTTATTGCAGCCTCAAAGCCCTGGGCTCAAGGGTTCCTCCCACTTTAGCCTCCCGAGTAGCTGGGACTACAGGTGCACACCACCATGCCTGGCTAATTAAAAAACTTTTTGTAGGCTGGGCGTGGTGGCTTATGCTTGTAATCCAAGCACTTTGGAGGCCAAGGTGGGCGGATCACCTGAGGTTGGGAGTTCAAGACCAGCCTGACCAACATGGTGAAACCCCGCCTTAAAAAAAAAAAAAAAACGTTTTGTAGAGATGGATCTCCCTATGTTGCTCAGGCTGGTATCAAACTACTGGCCTCGAGCAGTCCTCCCACCTTGGCCTCCCACAGCACTGAGATTTTTGGCGGGGTGAAGCATTACACCCAGCCCAAAATAATAAATTTTATGTTATATATTATTTTACAACAATAAAAAACTTAAATTTGAAAAAAATAATAAGGTAGATATCAATGCACAGAAATGGAAAGATCTTTCAGGCAAATTGTTAAATGAAAAGCAAATCATAGAATGACAGGCAAAACAATAAGAATGCACATAAACATATATATAAATAGCTAATAGACATGACATCTAAAAAGATACATACCAAACTATTATAGTAGTTTCCTTTGAAAAGAAAAATGGAATTGAGGGTGCAGATAAGTAGGGGAGGCAGTAAATCACAGTATTTCTAGATTGTCTGGATAAGTTTATTATAGCATATGTTCACAGTACTTTTCTAATCTAAAAAAATAAATGTTTACAAAAGTATTGTGCTACTATAATCTATTTTCATAAGTGGGTATTATATAGTTTTCCATAATTATAAAACCCTGTTGTTCAGATTCAGGTAGTACTTTGTTAAAATACACTGTTAATTGAGAAATTATGTAAAGATGACATAATCCATGTAAATCCTAATGCTCACCTCGTTTTCTTTCTTAGTTTTTTTTTTTTTTTTTTGAGACAGTCTTGCTCTGTCGCCCACCCAGGCTAGATGGAGTGCAATGGTGCGATCTTGGCTCACTGCAACCTCCACCTCCCGGGTTCAAGTGATTCTCCTGCCTCAGCCTCCTGAATAGCTGGGACTGCAGGTGCGTGCCACCACACCTGGCTAATTTTTGTATTTTTAGTAGAGACAGAGTTGCACCATGTTGGCCAGAATGGTCTTGATCTCCTGACCTCATGATCCACCTGCCTTGGCCTCCCAAAGTGCTGGGATTACAGACATAAGCCACTGCGCTCGGCTCTCATTTTCAATTATCAGTTAACTGAGACAACAGAATATGGACAGAATAACAAATCTCTCACTATAAAAACAACTCTGGCCGGGCATGGTGGCTCATGCCTGTAATCCCAGCACTTTGGGAGGCTGAGGCGAGTGGATCATCTGGGGTCAGGAGTTTGACACCAGCTTGTCCAATATGGTGAAACCCCGTCTGTACTAAAAATAAAAATAAAAATAAAAAAGGCCAGGTGCAGTGGCTTATGCCTGTAATCCCAGCACTTTGGGAGGCCAAGGTAGGTGGATCACCTGAGATCAAGAGTTCAAGACCAGCCTGGCCAACATATAGTGAAACCCCTGTCTCTACTAAAAAATACAAAAATGTTCATTATCACTGGTCATTAGAGAAATGCAGATTAAAACCACATTGAGATACCATCCATCTCATGCCAGTTAGAATGGTGATCATTAAAAAGTCAGGAGACAACAGATGCTGGAGAGGATGTGCAGAAATAGAAACGCTTTTACACTGTTGGTGGGAGTGTAAATTAGTTCAACCATTGTAAAAGACAGTGTGGCGATTCCTCAAGGATCTAGAACTAGAGATACCATTTGACCCAGCAATCCCATTACTGAGTATATACCCAAAGAATTATAAATTGTTCTACTGCAAAGACACATGCACAAATATGTTTATTACAGCACTGTTCACAATAGCAAAGACTTGGAACCAACCCAAATGCCCATAGATGGTAGACTGGATAAAGAAAATGTGGCATATATACACCATAGAATACTATGCAGCCATAAAAAAGGATGAGTTCATGTCCTTTGCAGGGGCATGGATGAAGCTGGAAACCATCATTCTCAGCAAACTAACACAAGAACAGAAAACCAAACACCGCATGTTCTCACTCGTAAGTGGGAGTTGAACAATGAGAACACATGGACACAGGGAGGGGAACATCACACACTGGGGACTAGCAGGGGGCTAAGGGAGGGACATTAGGAGAAATACCTAATGTAGACGATGGGGTGATGGATGCAGCAAACCACCATGGCATGTGTATACCTATGTAACAAACCTGCATGCTCTGCACATGTACCCCAGAACTTGAAGTACAATTAAAAAAAAAAAAAAGTCCGGGTGTGGTGGCTCACACCTGTAATCCCAGCACTTTGGGAGGCCGAGGCAGGTGGATCACGAGGTCAAGAGATTGAGACCATCCTGGCCAACATGGTGAAACCCCGTTCTCTACTAAAAATACAAAAAAATTAGCTGGGCATGGT
>CAUYQU010096877.1:0-16128 GCA_963574635.1 Cheracebus regulus | reverse complement strand
TTCAGGACTAAAACACCAAAAGCAATGGCAACAAAAGTCAAAATAGACAAATTGGGTCTAATTAAACTAAAGAGCTTCTGCACAACAAAAGAAACTATCATTAGAGTGAACTGGCAACCTACAGAATGGGAAAATTTTTTTTACAATCTATCCATCTGACAAAGTGTTAATATCCAGAATCTACAAAGAACTTATACAAATTTACAAGAAAAAAACAACCCCATCAAGAAGTAGGTGAAGCATATATATAAACAGACATTTCTCAAAAGAAGACATTTATGCAGCCAACAAACACATGAGAAAAAAGCTCATCATCACTGTTCTTTAGAGAAGTGCAAATCAAAACCACCTTGAGATACCATCTCACACTGGTTAGAATGGCAATCATTAAAAAATCAGAAGACAAAAATCTGTGTCCAGGTAGCCTGTTCTTGATCCTATCACCAGACACCATATAGGATATATATTCCAATACGCTCAGACGTACCACCTCCTCTGTCCCCTCCCATACATACCCGCCAACCCCTCCTGTCTTGAGACACACAACCAGGCTGAGCCACACAATTACGAATATAGCAGTGCAAACATGTTCAATGTCTTTATCTGTTTAACCCAAAGTTATCTCCTTGGACTTTCTAATGGCAGATGATTTTTAAAAAGTACTTTTGAGGTTTCTCAGTCTAGCAGAGATTCTCATCTCAATCAATTCTGACTTGTAATCAAGTCACTTACCAGGTTAAATTTTAGTGAGCTGAATGTTCTGTCTTCCTCCATCCTTCTCCCCAGGGCAGTATCTAAGTCCTAGGGAAGCTTTCAGGAGCATTATGACCTTGGCAGAATATATGTAACTACTCTAAGGCTCTAAGGTCCTGTCCCTGCTAGTGTCGACTACTGATGTAACTTGCCTGTCCTCTTGGTTCGAGTGGCATGCAATGTGACCTTCCTTAAGCAGGGCCCAGAGCTCTTGAACACAAGCTCTTCTTTGCCCTCTGGTGCTGCCAGTCCTCTGGATTCTGTTCTGCACTCCATCTGGACCACAGCTGGAAGTCCATGCAGCATTCTTTTGGTGAAGACCTTCTCAGACCAGTAGGTGACCTCCTGGAAGGCTTTCCAGCTCTTACTCTTTGACAACTTCTGTGTTCCCATACTGGATCCCCAGGAAAAACTGGATTCCAGATCCATGGGAAAAGCTGAGGAGAGGATGTTGTCTCTAGTTCACTTTTTTTCATATATATCATCCCCCATTTTGCTAAGCTGGCATGGAATAGGGGCTTTTCTCTATGTCTTGCTGTTTTTCTAGATTGTACCTAGGGCTTTCCTCTCTAGGATCCTGAGACTTAAGGAAGATTTTATAGGGTGGAGACAGAAGCATAGGTGGAGTTCAGGGAGTGTGATCATTCCACTGCTTCTCGTTTCCTTTTCTGTTTCTCTAAAATCTCCTCTCTCCTCTAGCTTGGAGGTCATTTACTAAGTCTGGGTGTTGGGGTCAGAAATACAAACAGGCTTTTCAGTTCCTCAAACCCATTCTGGTCTCTTCTGTCTTACACCCACCTCAAACTTAGAATCAAAGAGAAAGTCAACTTTGTTATCAGCTGTGAACTATTCCTACATCAACAGAACTTGCTGCCAAATGAGAAACTGTGGGCAGCTATACAAGTTGGACTTGAAATGGCAAAGCAATTAATGATTTGAAACACTAACAATAGCTATTCCACTGAAGTCTAGCTTTTAACCCTTTCCTCCTTCAAGTCAGTGTACATGGGTAGACACAACCATAAAAAGTGAAGTTATGGGCAAGGTGTCCATGTGCAGTTCACATTTTCTTAAGAGCAATGTACACGCTTGATCAACAGAAAGAGGTGAAATCAGAAACAGAAGTCAAGAGAACATTCATATGGTGCAAATTTTGAAATACAGGTTTAAACAAACCCCAAACTTGTGGTGTTTAAAAGCATTTAGAATTATTCAGAAGGAAACGGGATTTTCATGATTTTTTGCAAGTTTCTATTCTTAACTCTAAAAAGCAGTAAGAAAAGAGATACAGAAAAACAGTAGGGAATATGACAAGGTACAGATAATCATTTGGAGGTCTCACTTTGTTCAAAGAGAAATAATGATCATAACAAAGGTGGCTTACCTTAGCAGAATTTAAAAGGCAAATAATTTGAAATAAAAAGCAGAGGGTTATTTAATATGCTGAGTTGCTTAGGAAGTGGTTCAATGCAAATTTGTTGAATCAATGTTTCCCTGGCAGAGAGGCAATTACATTTAAGAAAGTTTTAAAAGGTGGTTACTAAGCAACTATACTCAGCCTACACACATTGTTCATAATCTCTGGTAAATTATAGAAAATGACAGCCTGCTATTAGAGACATACATAATTAAAGCATTATTATTCTATGTTCCTCCTACAGGAGAAAGATCAATTATATCTTTGGTACGATTATTAGGTTAAATAACTACAATAGGTATTAAATGTTAGTGTGTTATGGTATAAAAGAGTTAAAACCCAGGAGTTTTTCAAAGAATGACCCTTGTAAGCAGGTACAACCCTCCCCTGACTTGACTTAACATTGTGTCTTCTCTGTCATAGCAAGAACAGCTCAAAACACTAGTTTATTGGCAGAATTTTAAGTGATTCTTTGGTAAAAGGAAGAAGGAGAAGGAGAAGGAGAAGGAGAAAGGGAAGGGGAAGGGGAAGGAAGGAAGGAAAGAAGGAAGGACGGAAGGAAAGAAGGAAGGAAGGAAAGAAGGAAGGAAGGAAAGAAAGAAGGAAGGAAGGAAAGAAGCTTTGTAAAAAATATACATTATCAGTATTATTCACAACCCAGAATTCTCTGTTCTCTCTAATAAAACGATGATATCCTTGGCATCAACACTTTTGATAGTGGTACTTGAATGACTGCCTACTATTTCTTTAGAAGAGAAAATCAGTATATAGCAGTAGATAAAATCAAAATGCCCCTATTTAAGACCTCTGCAGGGTCTCTCCGGACCCTACTTTGGGCTTCATCTCAGGATGGTGGCCTCAGATGATAGAAATTCTTACTTGGTGGCTCCAGGTTCCAACGTGACTGTTCCAGTCAACCAAGTGAAAGATGCATTGCCTTTTTTGATCTCGCCTTGTAACTCATGTGGCATCATTTCCACCATATTCGTACCAGTCAGCTGGTCACTAAACTCAGCTTAGATTCAAGGAGCTGGGGGAGATAGATTCACCTTTCAAAGAAAACAGTGTAAAAAAAAAATTCCTTCCTTCCTTCCATCCATCTTTCCTTCCTTCCTTCATTTATTTGACAGGGTCTTGCTCTGTCACCCAGGCTGGAGTGCAGTGGCGTAATCACAGCTCACTACATTCTCAATCTCCTGAGCTCAAGCAATTATTCTGCCTGGGCCTCCCAAAGTGCTAGGATTATAAGCATAAGCCACCATGCTCGGCCCTAGTTTCTTGGGTAACAGATATTTCTATTAAAAAACGTGTGCCACTACATGTGCCTACAGTCCCAGCTACTCAAGAGGCCGTAGCTGGAGAAATGCTTGAACCCGGGAGCTGAAGGTTGCAGCAATCCCAGATCACACCACTGCACTCCAGCCTGGGCGACAGAATAAGACTCCATCTCAAAAAAAAAAAAAAAAAATAGAGTATGCCACAAATTTAGTAATCATGTGGCTAATGTCTACCAGATAAGGTTCTCAAATTTCAGGGAAAACCTATTGACCAAATGTATTTTCAAATTGTTTCCATTCTCTTATTTATGAGAATAATTCTTATGGCTAAAGCCCTATCTCAACTGTTATCCATTTCCATTTCAATGTGCATTATAAAACAATACATCTTCGCAAATAATGAAATATTTTCTCTTCTTGCTTCTACTTCCTACACCTCTTCCCGGCCTGTAATAACCAAGTTCAGAGGCAGTAATAAGCACACAGTGGCTCTTTTTTACTACTCAGTAGCAACCGCTTCACAGTTATTTCTCTTTCTCTCTAATGTGGCTCACACCATGTCGGTAACAATTCTGAGGAAAGAAGAAACTCATTTCAGCTCATTTTAGTCTGTCCTATTGCCATATAGGATATTGCTATTGACTGTGACCTAGAAAAATGGGTAAGAAAAGTAAGATCCGTGTCAAAAACAACGAATGAACAGGGACTGAATAGGAACTCTCAGAAAGAGTTGGGCCTTCTAGAGTCCCCCTGCCTTGTCATGATCTCTCTCCAGGACTATATGAAGTTTCTTTCATTCCATTTCTCCTTTTCTCTTCGTTGTATTTCTACTCAGTAGACGCTTTGCTTTCTCATAGTTCCTGACTCTTTATAACCTGGGCTTACCATGGCCTTGTCTATACTTCATGATATTTTTTCATCTGTACCCACCACGTCTAACTAAATTGTTTCTTTGTAGTTGTTAGTTTAAATTTTTGAAAAAAGAGAAAATAATTAACCCAGTTCATCTTTATGAGCCAGACCATGTTACAGATCACTGCCTAGCCTATAGGTTGTGTGACAGTTTTTAAAATGTACACAAAAATCTTTGACACTTCTCCCATCCAGAGACAGGGTTCATGTCTCCTCCCCTTTAATCTGGACTATGTGAATTCATTAGAAGTAGCAGTGTGTAGATTTCCAGGATTAGGTCTTCAGACACCAGCAATTTGCTCTTGGAATCCAACCACTGGCTGTGAAAAAGCCCAGGCCACACAAAGAGGCCAGGTAGGGGTTGTGGCTGACAGTTCCAGCTGAGATCCCAGAAAACAGCCAGCATCAACCACCAGACATGTGTGAGTAAAGGTATCTGCAGAGGACACCAGTCCCCAGTCAATCACTCCCAGCCTTTGAGTCTTTCCAGCTGATGCATCAGATATCGTGGAGCAGCGATAAGCCACGTTCATTGTGCTTGTCTGAATTCTTCATATACAGCATGTATGAGCATAGTAAAATGCATGCTTTATACCCTAAGTTCTGGGATAATTTGTTACCTAGTAGTAGATAATCGGAAAACATTTTGCTACCATAAGTCAATTACTTAAAGCTGTGTCACAAAACTACACACTTCAGTGGTTTAAAACAACGTTTGTTTTGTTTTCTTTCCTGTTTCTGGGGGTCAAGGATTTGAGAAGCATTCAGCGAGGTAGTTCTGGTTCAGAGTCTGCCACACAGCTACAGTCAAAGGCTGGAGCTGGAAGACTCTCACTGCTGAAGCAGCTGGAGGCTGGCTAGGCACCTTTCTTTCCTCTCAGGTTTCAAGGGCTCTCTACAGGCTCTCTCCATGTACATTACTTTGGGCTTCATCTCAGGATGGCAGCCTCAGACGACAAATTCTCACATGGTGGCTCAAAGTTCCAACATGACTGTTCCAGTAAGCCAAGCAAAAGACACATTGCTTTTTTTGATCTAGCATTGTTAAGTCATGCGGCATCATTTCCACCATACTCTTATCAGTCAGCCGGTCACTAAACTCAGCTTAGATTCAAGGAGTTGGGGGAGATAGATCCACCTTTCAAAGAGAGGAGTGTCAAAGAAATTTGTCAAAGTTTAGTTCTGGGCCAAAGCTCATACCTATTCTAATCAGCTATGCCCAAGGCTGGTGGGGTCAGAGGTGTACCTATGGCCTCTCTTCTGTTGGGGCTGGAAGCAGGGATAGCTCCCTTAGAAGGAACTACATTGGCCAGTTCAGAGCACTACATCCCTTGCCTGCCCAGAAGAACCCAGTGTCCTTCTTCCTCTTCTTTATGCCCTACACACATCTGCATCCTGTCGACCCCATCTACTGAACATCTCTTGAACTTTCCATTGGCAGTTAATAGATGATTTTTATAGAAAATTTAGAAAATGCAAAAAACTACAAGGAGAAAAAATACCCTTCCTCCCACATACACAGTTCCAGAGATGCCCACTCCCAACATGGCCTGTCTGACATTTACAACTACAAATATGCTCATCTTCTGCTAACAGAAAGACATTCCAAAGTCATGACCAGTTATAGCTCCAAAAAATATGTCAAGGACCACTTTAAAAGCTGCTCGCCTATCTCAGAGTCCAAAGTTTTCTGTGGTGTTTAGCCTGTTTCTTTGTTCTTTTTTCATGCTCCCATTCAGAATTATTTCTTACCATTTTATGGGCTCAAAATGACCACTGGTAAACATCAAATCACCCTGAATACAACAAATGAAACATAAAGAATATTTATAACTTTTTATTGGAGTACAAAGGGAAAGTAAAAATCTATCTTTTCATCCTGAAACTCAAGATTTACATATTTGTGATCAAGCAGTATTTACAAACTTGTAGTCTGCATTTTTCCCTAGTATCATAATTTTTTGTCATTATAATCTTTAAAATCATGTTTCTCTCTTTGTATTCTTTGACCAAAAAAAGTGTGAAATGAAGAGAAAATATAAAGTGAAATATCTAATAATTTAAGCAATATGTTCATTTTTTCTCATCACTTTACTGTTAATAATAAAACATTTTAAGTTGAATTAGCCAGCAAATAAATTAACCCAATTATAACTTTACAAATCACTCTTTTATTTCAATTTTTCTTAATTAAAATAGAATTTTTAATTAAAATAAATTTGTGGGTAAGCTTGGTGGACTGAGTATAATTGTTTTTTCTTGTTACCTTCTGAAATCCCACTAAAATAGAAGGAAAAGGAATTTAAACTATAAATCTACAAAAAAAAGAGACAGAAATAATGACACCAAATGAGAGATGTCAACAAAATCTAGAAACTGAAATGCAATAAATGAGAAGCAGCCTAATAGACCAAAGAGAGATGAAGCCTGATTCTGTAACAGGACATCTAATAAAAAGTAAGCTAATTATATGTCAAGCAGTTCAGAAGTTATAGTACCATGAAAATTCTCAAGAATTGAATAAACCAGATATCACTGAGTTCAATAGTTTAAGTTGGGCTGAAAGCAAGAGGACTGTTTGACAATCTTTATTTTTATTTATTTATTTTTTTTTTTGAGACAGAGTCTCATTCTGTTGCCCAGGCTGGAGTGCAGTGGTGCGATCTCAGCTCACAGCGACCTCCACCTCCCAGGTTCAAGTGATTTTCCTGGACAATTTTTGTAAGACATAGATAGGATCCCAAAGGACTCCATCAGCCCATTCAGCAACAGCATGAAGAACAGGTGGTGCCTGAATATGATGAACCTGGAGGGCACGATTCTAAACCAGGCCCAGAATGACAAATACCACATGATTTCACTTACAGGAATCTTAAAAATGTTGAGCTCATAGAAGTAGAGAATAGAGTAGTAGTTACCAGGGGCTGGGAGTGTGGAGGGATAAGGGTTAGAGAGATGTTGGTCAAAGAATATAACATTTCAGTTAGACAGGAAGAATGAGTTCAAGAGCCCTATTGCACATTGTGACTATAATAAATAACAATGTATGCTTAATTACTAATTTTAAGCATATTATCATTATTATTGTTTTGAGACAGAGTCTCCCTCTGTCTCCAGGTACCAGACTGTAGTGCAGTAGCGCGATCTCAGCTCACTGCAACCTCTACCTCCCGGGTTCAAGCAATTCTCCTGCCTCAGCCTCCTGAGTAGCTGGGATTACAGGCACCTGCCACCATGCCCGGCTAATTTTGTATTTTTAGTAGAGATGGAGTTTCTTCATGTTGGTCAGGCTGGTCTCAAACTCCCGACCTCAGGTGATCCGCTTGCCTAGGCCTCCCAAAGTACTGGGATTACAGGCGTGAGCCACCACACCCAGCCATTTTAAGCATATTTTAAGTGTTCTTATTGCACACAAAAATATATGTGAGAAATGTACATGTTAATTATCTCAATTTAGCCATTCTACAATGTATATGTATTTCAAAACATCATATTGTATACATACAAATATATAATTTTATTTGTTAATTAAAAATTAATAATAAAAACATTGTATCATAGGCCTAGTCAGTATAAATATAAGAAAAATAAATTTAAGACAATAGATTGAGACAAAAATCAGATAATAGAAAGCATTACCTTCATAAAAACAGAAGTCTATTAAAAAGGGATATTTCAAGAAAAGAAGCTCTTTAAAGCATGGATATATAATTTTTAGATTAAATCCTACAATTAGAAGATACAGTTAAGGAAATCTCCTAGAAAGTAAAAGCAAAAAAGACAAAAAGATGGAAAATAGTGGTAGGAAAAAAAGAAAGTTAGAGAAAGCTCAGCATTTAATTTAATTAGTAAGAGTTCCAGAAAGAGAAAATAGAGGAAATGGGCAAGAAAATATCTTCAAAAAATGCACGCATGTGAAAAAAAATCCCAGACCTGAAGGGCATGAGCTCCAGTTTGAAAAGGTCCACACAGTATACAGCAGAATGAATAAAAATGTCTCTCACCAAGGCACATGTTAACACTTCAACATGCAAGGGAGAAAGAAAAGACCCAAAATTTTCAGACAGAATAAAAAAATAGTTTGCATCGGTGTATCATTAGACATCTCAAAGTTACACTGTGTAGTATACTATAAGAGACATATTATGGCTATAAGATTAATGATGGCCAAAAGGCCCTCTCAAGTACTTCACAGGGTCTACACTAAATGTTCACTTAGCAGTATGGTGCAACCTGGCCTAAGATTTCCAACCATGGCCTGGGAATTACTGGGTCTCTATGACAATGAGACCTAAAATGCTGGTTGCCCTAGAGACAAGACCACTCAGCATAGATGCAACCTTGAAACAATGCTTACCCTCAAAAGAATAGCTAATACTTCCTTTATGAAAGGAACACGTGGCAACTGACCTGGACTGAATACAGGCATGAAAAAGGAGAAGGGATCCCTCAAACTCTGAGAATGGTCTCCAGGTAGAGACTCTCCCAGTCATCTGACTCCTGACTCTGTCTGACCCATGCCACCAGCCTGCTCCCACTATCTGTCTTGTAAGAGCACTTCCGGAATAAACTGCCCCAACATCAGTGTCTAAGACTCATCTTTGAAAGCTAGAAGGGACTGATGTTTTCAAAATATTGAGGAAAAATTATTTTCAACCTGAAATTCTGTACCCAACCAAGCTACCCATCATTAATAATAATAAAGAAAGTTACTATAAATTATGCTCTATCAAAATCAGGAGTAAGGTAGGGGAGAGAGGAAACAGGAGATTCAAATAGGTGACAGGCAAAAAGAATTCCCAGGATGGTGCTAAAGTGAAGTCCCAGTATAACAGCTGAGGGCTTAGCCTTCAGAGCAACCAGTTCTGCCTAGAGAATAGAAGGCATCGGAGGCAAAGGCTCCAGAGGAAAAAATTAATTAATAAATTACCTGATGTATTTGACTGTTTTAATAAGTAATTCATTGATCAGTTGGAGCATTTAGGGATTAAAAATTGGTGATAGATACACAGAAAAGCAAGCAAACAATTTTAAACTTCAAAGCAAAAAAAAAAATGTCTTTAAAAAATGGGAATGTGTATTTAATGAAATTCAATACCCTTTGATGAAGAAAAAAGCAGGAATAGAAGAAAACTACCTCAACACGATAACAGCCGTGTAGGAAAAGTCCACAGCTATCATAGTCAAGCTGAAAGACTGAAAGCTTTCCTACAAGATCAGGAACTAGACAAGAATGCTCACTTTCAACACTTCTAATCAACATAGTACTAGAAGTCTTAGCCAGAACAATTAGTCAAGAAAAAGAAAGAAAAGACATCCAAAAAGAAGAATTAAAATTATCTTTATTCATAAACAACAGAATTTTCTATGTAGAAGGCCTTAAGGATTTCACAAAAAACAAACCTGTTAGAAATAATAAACAAATTCAACAGTTACCAGATTCAAAATCAAAACAAGAAAAAAAAATCAGCTATATTTCTAAACACTAACACTGAATAATCTGAAAAGAAAATTAAGAAACGAATCGTATTTCCGATAGAATCAAAAAGAATAAAATATTCAGAAATAAGGCAAAATACTTGCACATTGAAAATTACAAAATGTCACTGAAAGAAATTAAGGCAGACACAAATAAATGGAAAGATGTCCTGTGTTTATGGATTGGAAAACTTAGTATGTCAATACTCTATAAAGTGATCCTCAGATTCAATGCAATTCTTATCAAAATCCCAATGATGCTTTTTCCCAGAAATAGAAAAGTCCAGCCCAAAATGCATATAGAATCTCAAGAGATCCTAAATAGCCAAACAATCTTAAAAGAGAAGAAGTTTGGAGGTCTCTTATTTCCTGGTTTCAAAACTTCAAAGACACAGTCATCAAAGAAGTATGATATTGGAGATGGAGTCAGCAAACCACTATGGCATGTGTGTACCTATGCAACAATCCTGCAAGATCTGCACATGTACCCCAGAACTTAAAGTACAATAAAAAATAGTCAATTATATATGAAAAAAGTATGATATTGGCATAATGACAGATATAGAGACCATTGGAACAGAATAGAGAGCCCTGAAATAAACGTACACATATATGATGAAATGACTTGACAAGGACAGTAAGACAATTCAATGGGGAAGGTGAGGCAGGAGAATAGGATCTGGAGGCAGGGAACTTAAGGCTGTTTCATACTGACTTCCTAGAACTAAATTGAAAGGAAAATCCTAACTTTCCAGTCTAAGTAACAAAAGGAGCAGAGGCTACTCCCTTTGACCTTCTCTGCCTGGCAGACAGGAAATGGGCTGTCTGCAACAAATTAGACTGATTGCCAGCAGTCTTCATTTGCAACTCTGTAACCTCACTCCAGCCGCTGAATAACCATTCAGCTGTCCAAAACCAGTCAGACTGATTGTGGGTGGAATCTTCCTTTGCATAGAAGTATAACTTTGTAACTTCACCTTAGCCTCTGATTAGTTGCAAAAAGCATTTTTACTGTGGATGTTTGCATAGGATGAGACCTTTGTAACTTCAGCCTCTGGCTGCTTTCTGCAACCAATCAGATTGATTATGGGATACCACTTCATTTACGAGAGGTGAGCATAAAGTGGCCATCGGGAAACTTCTAGGGGTTATTTGGACCCAAGAAGATTCTGTATCCAGGCACTTGAGCTGCTGCTCAGCCCACTCAGCTCCCACACTGAGGCGTGTACTTTCGTTTTCAATAAATCCCTGCTTTCATTCCTTTGTTGCTTCATTCTTTCTTTGCATTGCTAGGTGTTTTGGCCAATTCTTTGTTCAAAACACCAAGAACCTGGACAACTTGCCGTCATGACCCTTTACCAGTGACAAAAGGACAGTCTTTTCAACTCATAGTGTTGGTAAAACTGGAAATCCACATGCAAAAGAATGAAGCTGGATCCTTGTGCTATATACAAAAATTAACTCAAAATGGATCAGAGACATAAACATAAGTAAGGCCTAAAACCATAAATTCTTAGAAGAAAACACAGGGACAAAGCTTCAGTGAACTGAATTTGGCAATGATTTCTTAGACATGACACCAGAAAGATAGGTAACAAGAGTGAAAATAGATAAATTTAATTACATAAAAACTAAACTCTTCTGAGTATCAAAGAACACACTCAATAGACTGAAAAGGCAACCTATGTAATGTGGAAAAATATTTGCCAATCATACATCTGCTAAGACGTTAATATCCAGAATATAGAGAGAACTCATACAGCTCAACAACAAAATAACCCAATTACAAACGAGCAAAGGAATTGAATAGACATTTCTCCAAATAAGATACTCAAATGGCCAATAAGCATAGGAAAAGATGCTCAATATCACTAATAATTTTGGAAATTAAAATCAAAGCCACAATGAGGTATCACCTCCTACCCATTAGAATGGCTGCTACTGAAAATATGAATATATATATATACAGGTGAGGATGTGGAGACATTTGAACTCTTGTGCAGTTTTGGTGGTAAAATGGTATAGCTGCTATGAAAGACAGTATGATTCCTCAAAAAATTAAAAATAGAAATACCATATAAATCAGAAACTACTTCCAGATATTTAGTGAAAAGATTTGCAATTAGGGTCTCAAAGAGATATTTACACACCCATGTTCACAACAGCATATTCATGAAAACCAAAAAGTAAAACCAATCCAAACATCCATTGATGAATGAATGGATAAACAAAATATGGTATATAATACAATGGAATATTAAGTCAGAGAGGAAGGAAATTCTGACACATGCTACAGTGTGGATGAATCTTGGGACATTAATTAAGTGAAATAAGCCAGTCACAAAAAGACAAAAACTGTATGACTCAACTTATATAAGATATCCGTAGGGAAGTCAAACTCAAAAAAATAGAAAGTAGAATGGTGGTTTCCAGGGGCTGCAGGGAGGGGAAAATGGGAAGTCATTTAATAGGTCTGAAAAAATTCTGGAGATTGGTTGGACAACAAACTGAATATACTTAACCTACTGAAGTAAATGCTTAAAAATGATTAAGATGGTAAGTTTTATGTGTATCTTACCACATTAAAGCAACTTTTATTTTGACATAGGGTCTCACTCTGTCACCCAGGCTGAAGTACAAGTAGCATGATCATGACGCACTTTAGCCTTGACCTCTGATGCTCATGTAAGCCTCCTACATCAACCTCCCAAACAGCTGGGACCACAGGCACATGTCATTATACCTGGCTAACTTTTTTTTTTTTGTAGAAACAGGATCTCACTCTGTTGCCCAGGCTGGTCTCAAACTTTTGGGCTCAAGCAGTCTTCCTGCCTTGGCCTCCCAAAGTTCTGGGATTACAGGCATGAGCCACTGCACCTAGCTAAAACAACTTTTTAACATACTATATTACATGATTCAGCTGTGGACAACATCTGCATATGTACTAATAATAATGTAGCACTCATTATTTCTAGACAAAAATTTGTGATATAAATAATATTTGCAAGATAGAGGAAGTTTAGAGTTGGGGCAGAGAGGAGTAGTGCAAGGAAACCAAATTCTCTGTGTCAGGAAGTCAATAATAGATAATGTCTTAAATTGGGAAATCAATATGGGGTAAAAGAAACACATGATTTAGAAGTAGAGGATAAACACCTATGCTAGTCTTAGTGTGATTGGCTTCAGCTCTATGATTTATCCTTTACTTGCTCTCTTCTAGTAAGGGAGTTATCTGTTGTCTGCATGCTGTATTCTCCAAGTTGCCATGTCTGTTGGAGATAGCTAGTTTGACTAATGGGAAACACTGTCAGGAAACTGAATGGGAAAAGGAAGAGAAAAGATGGAATAATTTCCTCCTTCCTTCTATGCCTCAGGTGACATCTTAAGTAATGTTTATGTTTCTTCCACGGCTTCAGCTCCTGACAGACAAGCTTCCATGGTCCTGGGTTCTGCAGGATTAACCTAGCTACTGGGCTTGCAGCACCTCTTCTATTTTCCCCTCCAGCCTAATCTATCTAATGTTGCTAGTCTCTGAATTGTTCACCAACCCCTGTTTGGCTTCTCAACTTTTCCACAACGAATGCCTGCATTAAAGCTTATTGCAAGAGTTTCATCTCTGCCTAGTATTTAGCTAGGAAGGTATCTTTCCTGCCGCAAGTACAAGAAAAACATATGAACTACAGAATCAGAATACTTCTTAATCTCATTAGAGAGCTAATATAAAGAGCAACCAAATAGACTGAAAGCCAAGGAAAGACAGGAGCCTCCATGGTGATACAAGCACTGGCTTAATTGTGGCAGAGTACTGAGGGAAGAGACATTGAGCATCATAAAAGTGGGTAAGAAGAATTCAGTTAAAATTTTCAAGTTGCTAGGCCTCATTTGGGCTAATGGGACATCATAGGGCTTCTGGGAGTTTCAGACATAAGGGAAGTTTATGCCCACTTGCAGTTCTTCTCCACATACCTCCAGTGGGGGTGTGTGGAGAAGAACTACAAGTAGACATGAGAAAGATTTGGGGCAGGGTGGGAGAAAAGAGCCTCCATCAGTAGAGTGAGAAAGGCACAAACCCCATCTGGCTCCTTCTCTTCTGTGGAACAAAGGCCTTAAGTCACTGGGGGGAAGGTAGCAAATGCTGTCACCCACAGAAGAAGTTGATAAGCAAAGGATGCACATTCAAGAATCAGAAATAATCTTTAAAAATGTAAAAGCAAAAACCTAGCTATAACTAATAAGTAATGGTGGAGATAAACTGAAATATTATAAAATGCTCAACTGACCACAAAAAAGAAAAAAAAAAGAGGAAAAAAAGGAACAAAGAACAGATAGGGCAAATAAAAAACAGGTGTCAAAATAGTAGTTTTAAATTCAACCATATCAATAATCACATTAAATGTAAATGATCTGAACTTTCTAATTAAAAGGCAGAGATTATCTGAGTGGACTACAAGAAGTGGATTACAGATAAAAAAAATAAGACTGCAAAAATTCATTGTAAAAAAAACTGGAATGGATAATATCAGACAAAGTATAGTTTGGAACAAAGAATATTACCAGGAATAGGAGGTAAATTTCATAATGATAACATGGTAAACTTATCAAAAAGATATAGCAATCCTAAATCTGTATGCATCCTGTAATAGAGATTCAAAATATCCAAGAAAAAAGCTGATAGAACTGAAAATAAAAATAGACAAATCCACAAGTACAATTGGGAGCTTCAACAGTTTTGTTTTCATTAATTAATAAAACAAGTAGGCAAAAAAAATCAGCACAGACATAGAAGACTTGAAAAATACAAACAACTTGACCCAATTGATAAATGTATAAAATACACCACTCAAAATAAGAATAAACATGCTTTTCAAGTGCATTCACAACAGTCACCAAAATAGACCATTTTCTGGGCCATAAGGAAATTTAATCAGATTGACATCATACACAGTATGTTCTCTTACAAGATAATTAAATTAGAAATCAATAACAGGAAGATATAAGGAAAATTCCCAAATATTTAGAAATTCAACAATATACTTCTTAATAATCCAAGGTCAAAGAAAACATCAGAAAAAAAATTAGAAAACATTTTAAGTGGAATGGTGATGATAGCATCAAAATGTGTGGGATAGGACTAAAGCAGAGCTTAGAGCATAATGTATAGCTTTAAGTACTTATATAGAGAAGATCTAAACAAGCAAATATTATAAAACTTCCAGGAGAAAACATAGAGGAAAATCTATACACTTTTGATATAGCAAAAATTTCTAGGTAGGAAAGAAGCAGCGTGAACCATTTAACAAGTTAGACTTCATCAAAATTTTAAAATTCTGCTTATTAAAATTTAATTTTATTTGATTTTAAGTTCTGGGATACATGTATAGGACATACAGGTTTGTTACATACGTAAATGTATGCCATGGTGATTCGCTGCACCTATCAACCCATCACCTAGATATTAAGCTTTGCATTCAGTAGCTATTTATCCTGATGTCGCTTCCCTCACCTCCTAACAGGCCCCAGTGTGTGTTGTTCCCCTCACTGTGCCCATGTGTTCTCATTGTTCAGCTCGCACTTATAGGTGAGAACACGAGGTGCCTGGTTTTCTGTTTCTGTTTAGTTTGCTGAGGATAATGGTTTCCAGCTCCATCCACCTCCCTGCAAAGGACATGATCTCATTCCTTTGCATGGCTGTATAGTATTCCACAGTGTATATGTTCCACATTTCCTTTATCCAATCTATCATTGATGGGCATTTGGGTTGATTCCATGTCTTTGCGAATAGTATTGTGAATAGTACTGCAATGAGCATACACATGCATGTATCTTTATAATAGAATGACTCATATTAATGCTGTGTCAAATGGTATTTCTAGTCCTAGGTCTTTGAGGAATTGCCACACTGTCTTCCACAATGGTTGAACTAATTTATATTCCCACCAACAGTGCAAAAGTGTTTCTGTTTCTCCACAGCCTTGCCAGCATCTGTTGTTTCTTGACTTTTAGTAATTGCCATTCTGATTTGTATGAGATGGTATCTCATTGTGGCTTTGATCTGCATTTCTCTAATGATCAGTGATGTTGACCTTTTTTCCATGTTTGTTGGCCACATAAATGTCTTCTTTTTGAGAAGTGTCTTTTCATATCCTTTGCCCACTTTTTGATGGGGTTGTTTGTTTTTTCTCATAAATTTGAGTTCCTTGTAAATTCTGGATATTAGACCTTTGTCAAATAGATAGATTGCAAAACTTTTCTCCCATTCTGTAGGCTGCCTGTTCACTCTGATGATAGTTT
>CAUYQU010096876.1:0-64857 GCA_963574635.1 Cheracebus regulus | reverse complement strand
TGTCCCTGCAAAGGACATGAACTCCATTTTTATAGCTACATAGCATTCTATGGTGTATATCTGCCACATTTTCTTTCTTTCCATTTTTTTCTTTTTTTTTAATGTGCCACATTTTCTTTCTTTCCACATTTTTCTTTCTTTTCCACATTTTCTATGTGCCCAGTCTATCATCGATAGGCATTTGGATTGGTTCCAAGTCTTTGCTATTGTGAACAGTGCTGCACTAAACATATGTGCGCATGTGTCTTTATAACACAATGATTTATAATTCTTTGGGTATATACCCAGTAATGGAATTGCTGGGTCAAATGGAATTTCTATTTCTAGATCTTTGAGGAATTGCCACACTGTCTTCCACAATGGTTGAACTAATTTACACTCCCACCAACAGTGCAAAAGCGTTCCTATTTCTCCATATCTCCCCCAGCATCTGCCTCCTGACTTTTTTTTTTTTTTTTTTTTTTTGAGACAGAGTCTTGCTCTATCACTAGGCTGGAGTGCAGTGGTGCAATCAGCTCACTGCAACTTCCATTTTCTGGTTTCAAGCAATTCTCCTGTCTCAACCTTCCTGAGTAGCTGAGACTACAGAAATGCACCACCACACCTGGCTAATTTTTTTGTATTTTTAGTAGAGAAGGGGTTTTACCATGTTGGTCAGAATGGTCTCAATCTCTTGATCTTGTGATCTCTCTGTCTCCTTTTTAACGATCACCATTCTAACTGGCGTGAGATGATTTCTCATTGTGGTTTTGATTTGCATTTCTCTAATGGCCAGTGATGATGAGCATTTTTTCATATGTTTGTTCACTGCATAAATGTCTCCTTTTGAGAAGTGTCAGTTCATATATTTGCCCACTTTTTGATGAGGTTATTTTTTTCTTATACATTTGTTTAAGTTCTTTGTAAATTCTGGATATTAGCCTTTTGTCAGATGGGTAGATTACAAAATTTATCTCCCATTCTGTAAGTTGCCTGTTCACTATGCTGACAGTGTCTTTTGCTGTGCAGAAGATGTTTAATTTAACGAGATCCCATTTGTCTATTTTCGCTTTTGTTGCCTTTGCTTTTGGTGTTTTCATCATGAAGTCTTTGCCCATGCCTATTTCTTGAATGGTAGTGCCTAGGTTTTCTTCTAGGGTTTTTATGGTTTTAAGTCTTACATTTAAGCCTTTAATCTATCTGGAGTAAATTTTTGTATATGGCATAAGGAAGTGATCCAGTTTCATCTTTCTGCATATGGTTAGCCAGTTTTCCCAACACCATTTCTTAAATAGGGAATCCTTTCTGCATTGCTTGTTTTTGTCAGGCTTGTCAAAAATCAGATGGTTGTAGATGTGTCATGTTGTTTCTGAGGCCTCTGTTCTGTTCCATTGGTCTATATATACCATGCTGTTTTGATTACTGTAGGCTTGTAGTATAAAGTCAGGTAGCATGATGCTTCCAGCTTTTTTTTTTTTTTTTTTTTTCACTTAGGATTGTCTTGACTATGAGAGATCTTTTTGGGTTCCATATGACATTTCAGGCAGTTTTTTCCAATTTTGTGAAGAAAGTCAATGTAGCTTAATGGAGATAGCATTGAATCTGTAAATTACTTCGGGCAATATGGCCATTTTCACAATATTGATTCTTCCTATCCATGAGCATGGAAAGTTTTTCCATTTTTGTTCTCTCTTATTTCCTTGAGCAGTGGTTTTTAGTTCTCCTTGAAGAGATCCTTCACATCCCTTGTTATTTGTATTCCTAGGTATTTTATTCTCTTTCTAGCAATTGTGAATGGGAGTTCACTCATGATTTTGCTGTTTATCTGTTATTGTTGTGTAGAAATGCTTGTGATTTTTGCACATTGATTTTGTATCCTGAGACTTTACTGAAGTTGCTTATCAGCTTAAGGAGATTTGGGGCTGAGATGATGTGGTCTTCTAAATATAAGATCATGTCATCTCCAAATAGAGACAATTTGACTTCCTCTTTACCTATTTGAATACCCTTTATTTCTTTTTCTTGACTGATTGCCCTGGCCAGAACGTCCCATACTATGTTGAATAGGAGTGGTGAGAGAGGGCATCCTTGTCTTGTGCCAGTTTTCCAAGGGAATGCTTCCAGTTTTTGTCATTTCAGTATGATACTGGCTGTGGGTTTGTCATAAATAGCTCTTGTTATTTTGAGATATATTTAGATGGACCTCTTTATTAACTCTGAGTAAATACTGAAGTTCTAGGAAGCCAGGTGTAAGGCTTTCCCAGTGACCATAATCAGAAATAGTATGTTGGATACAAAATCTAGTTGCAGATAATTAAAAATTCTTAGGGTTATTAGAAATTAAAAGGCATTTGGCGTAGTCATTTTGACAGTCATTTGTGTTGATAAAATGTTCCTAACTAGTAGTGTTGCGTTTATATGTTCATTGGAAGGCTTTAAATCAAATAACCATGTGAAGAAGGGGTTAATTCAGGAGACGTATACACTGCATTAACTTTTATATAGGTACGTACACTCTTGAGAACTTTATAACATTAAACTTTAAAATTGTATGCAAAGATGCTACTTCAGACACACTATCAGCAGCACAGATGTTCTCATTTATTTTGACATTAATGGTTAGGTGCTCAGAAATTTAATTTTGGATTCATTTTCTTATTAAAAGACTAAGAATACTTTGCAAAAGTTTCTGATTATGTCACAAAATGGAAAGGTGAATTTTCTAACTGGGTTACTTTTCTACATTACCCGCATGCTGTCCCTAAACACCTTTCTCTTCAGTTTCACATTCAGATGAATTGAAGAATACTTTGTGGTTGTGGACTCTGATTTACTTACTAAGGATTTTTTCATAAACAGTGAAACTTATCTATTGTATGACTAACTTTTAACTCTGAAGTATTTTTTGTTCTCCTGAGAAACAACAATAAAAAGGTGGTGAAATATTCCATATCATTCTTGAATCTTCCATATTTATCTCTTTCTCTGTGCCTCCAAACATACTCATCTCATATATCCTAAAAAAAAGTTCCATCAATCCTGTTGGCTGGGTGAGGTTCTGTGCTGTCAGTCTTTTTAATTTTTTTTACTTTCATTATCAGTGTTCTGAACACAGTAGTTTCCACAGAATAGAATGCTGCCTTCCATTCCTTCATTCATCAGCTGCTTGTAACCTAATCCCTGTTCCTAAAATTTGACTGAAAGTCAAAGGCTGTACAAGTCACAAAATCATGGAGTCCAGTAACCTTGTTTCCTTTGTAGCCTCCTTGCTCCACCTGCAGCTTTGACACATACTTAGAGTAAGTCTCTGAATCTATGACTGTTTTTCATGTCACTGCTTACCATCTGCCTTCTTTTCTAGCCAAATAAATGTAAGCATTCCCCAAAAATGTTGCCCTCAGCCCTTGTCTGTATGATATATTCTCTGTATGGGTGATTTCATCCCATTAACCTACTTTCTGCATGAAATATAAGGAATAGACCTAGGGCATAGATCCCGTCCAAACCTACCTTTTTATTATCCATATCTAACTAAAGTCATCCACCACACTTAGCATGTTTAACTGTATTTTTTCTAAAACCCGAAAGTAATTATTTAAATTGTTTCTTTTTCTGATATTCTATCTAAAATCTTAATTGTACTCCATTCTTATATTACTTCTGTTTCAGAATCTGTAACTTCTTCGCCTTGCCTCTTCATTCCTAGTTCAAGCCCTCACTTTTCTTGCTTTCACTTTTGCAGTAGCCTCCTAATTGGTCTCCATGTCTCTAGTTTATTCCATTCTTGTGCTTCAGTCCTGGCTGAAGCCACCCTACTTATTCATGCTAGATGCCAGCCTACAACACAGCTAATCACATTACTTTGCTGCTCACGATTCTTCAAGTATTTGCCCACCCTCCATCTACAGAATAATGTCTAAGTGTTTGTCATCAACCACAAATATTTACAACATAGCCTCATCTCATTTTATTAAAGTTCTTACAGCAAATATATTTTAGAAAATGTATAAAATAGAAAAGCAACAAAAAATATCCTAGTATTTAATTTTCCTTTTTTCATTGGTTTCTTTTCTACCTTACTATAATCAAAGCTAGCTACACATCATTCCCAAATACATCTGCCCTCCTCCTTTCCATGACTTTCCCTGTTATTTATACCTCCTCTATCACACCTAATTTCTAATTCTTGAAACCCTATTTGACCTTCACTATACATCAGAAAATTCTATTTCTCTAAGAAAACTTCCCTGATGTTTCAATCTTTGTAGAATAAATTAATGATGATATATGTAAAGCATTTTGAGCTACACCATGAAAATTATTCTTCTCCAGTATATTTTATATTTTGCCTTTTTCATAGTCATGTAGCTGCTGTGTTGTTGTTGTTTTTAGCTATGTACATGTTATTCCAAAAACTAAACCTTAAGATTCTTAAATGTATCTTATTCTCTTTCTCTAGGATTTGCATCATTTCCAAGAGTTGATAGCATAAATTGTAGCATAATGATATTTGCATGGTATAGTGGAATTAAAGAGAAAAGTTAGGAAATAAAAGTTGGAAAATAATGGTGGAGGAAAGAGAGAGATCCTATCCTTTTAGGGAAGATGATGAATGCTCTAATACTTCCTAGAACAAAAACTCCAAATTGATTCTTTTGGAGAGTACACAACACTGGGAATGGTGGTGTTTGATGCTGAATCACTTCATGGTTCACTCCATCCTTTTCAGACTCCGCAAAGAAGAACAGAAGCAAGATTCTATCACTGAGGATTGAAACCTAGCAGAATAGTCAGTGGAAAGGAGATTGAAAAACTTGAGAAACAAGTTAAATAACAAGAGATTGTGCAAACAGAGGCTGTAGATAAACTTCCTCCTTGAGATTCAAGAGCTTCAATCTCTTTCTGATGAGCAGTTGAAAATATTTCCACTTCCCTGCCATTGGATAAGCACCGCTGCTATTTTGACAAGCTTGGCTCACGATATGTGGCTCCCAGCTGAATTTTTATTCCAGGAAACCTCTTTAAGAAATATCATTACTATGCCACTAGCATTATGCACTGGTTGCTTTGCCATGTGTCTATATGGATGTATTAGGAGTTAATGAAACTTAATAGAGGGGCAAACATGGTGAAAGACAGGAAAACAGCTTCTGACAGTAGGAGAACAAGTGACGGTAGATGACAGGCAGCAGTGAAGATCTTGCCAAGTGATCTGACTTGTTGATGGATGACTATGAAGTGTAGATAATACAGAAGCATCATGGAGGACTGAGGTGTTTAACACAGATGTCTGAGAGTGGGTGAGTGTCATTTTCTGTGATAGAAAGAAAGGGAGAGCTGATCTGAGGTGGCAGCAAAGTAAACAGGACTTATGTTTTAGCCTTGTTACCGAACATGTCTGTTAGACAGCTAAGTGGACATGCAGTACATGTGTCTGTAATGCAGCATAAAATGACATTAAAGTCATAGAACTGTTTGAACTAAAGGATGCTGTCCTGAATCCTGGGGCATTTCAATATTAGAGAGAAAGAAAAAAGAGCCAGAACTGAGCAATGGCAAGGTACTCACTAGCTGTGTAAGAACTGAGATTTGGCACAGGAAGGGAAACAAAAGGGATATATATATATTTGTTTTTGAGATAGAGTTTTGCTCTTCTTGCCCAGGCTGGAGTGCAGTGGTCCAGTCTCAGCTCACGGCAACCTCTGCCTCCCTGTTCCAGGGATTATCTTGCCTCAGCCTCCCGAGTAGCTGGGATGACAGGCACCCTCCACCACATCCAGCTAATTTTTGTATTTTTAGTGGAGATGGGGTTTCACCACGTTAGCCAGGCTGGTCTCAAACTCCTGACCTCAGGTGATCCACCCACTTCAGTCTCCCAAAGTGCTGGGATTACAGATATGAGCCACTGTGCCCAGCAAAAGGAATTTTTATTTGTACTATTGAGTGTGTTCTGAGTGCCTTTATATAATTTTCACAATAATCATATGGGACAGATGTTAACATTCTCATTTTAAGGGAAGGAACTTCAGTCTTAATGGAGTTAGATAATAGGGAGATGAGCTACTTTTATTTCATGTTACTTATGTCCTAATTTTTTTGTTGTTATTGATTTCTGCCACATTTCCCAGGCTACTTTCAGAACTTAGGCTATACTCTAAGGTATATATGGACTATTTTATATATTTTTGTTTGTGAGCTCAGAGCAGCCCTGGAGTCAGACTGCCTTCTCAGCTAGGTTTCTTGCTTTGCCAGGGAATCCAGGTGTGGTGATGAATTTATCTCCTGCTCTCTGACTAGTGCTTATGAAGAATAGAATCAGAAGGCTTAAACAGTAATTTTATATGTTAATGTCCTCTTAACTGAGAATTAAAGTTATCCTAAATTCCAGGACAGTGACAAGCTAGAGCAGTGAAACGTGATTGTCCGCGTTTTAAAGTACTTTTGCAGCAAACACACCTACAGAATGTTTAAGAGACTAGCCTCCTTCCTTTCATCTGACTGTTATTTTCAAGCAAGTAAACTAAGTCATGTTGTTGGAGTTTCTGTACAGAGAAAAGCATAATGACATAGTATGGGAACCAGAAAATGAGTTCTAGATATACATCTATATCTACATACCTATTTCTTTGTAGAAGTCCCCTCTTTATCTGTCTACTAACTAAGATATGTCAGATGTAATGTTTTCTTTTTATTATTATGCTTTGAGTTCTGGGGTACGTGTGCAGAATGTGCAGGTTTGTTACATAGGTATACACATGCCATGGTGGTTGGTTGTATCTATCACCCTGTCATCTACATTAGGTATTTGTCCTAATGCTATCCCTCCCATAGCTCCCCAACCCTCAACAGCTCCTGGTGTGCAATGCTCCCCTCCCTGTGTCCACGTGTTCTCATTGTTCAACTCCCACTTATAAGTGAGAACATGTGGTGTTTGGTTTTTTGTTCTTGTGGTAGTTTGCTGAGAATGATGGTTTCCAGCTTCATCCATGTCCCTGCAAAGGACAGGAACTCGTGTTTTTTATGCTGGCATAGTATTCCATGGTGTATATGTGCCACATTTTCTTTATCCAGTTCATCATTGATGGGCATTTGGGTTGGTTCCAAGTCTTTGCTATTGTGAACAGTGCTGCACTAAACATATGTGTGCACGTGTTTTTATAGAATGATTTATAATTTGTTGGGTATATACCCAGTAAAGTAATGGCTGAGTCAAACGGTATTTCTAGTTCTAGATCCTCAAAGAATCACCACAGTGTCTTCCACAATGGTTGAACTAATTTACACTACCACCAACAGTATAAAAACATTCCTATATCCCCCACATCCTCTCCAGCATATGTTGTCTGCTGACTTTTTAATGATCCCCATTCTAACTGGCATGAGATGGTATCTCATTGTGGTTTTGATTTGCATTTCTCTAAAGACCAGTGATGATGGGCTTTTTTTCATGTTTGTAGGCTGCATAAATGTCTCCTTCTGAGAAGTGTCTGTTCATATCCTTCACCCACTGTTTGATAGGTTTTTTTTTTCCGTAAATTTGTTTAAGTTCTTTGTAGATTTTGGATATTAGCCCTTTGTCAGATGGAGAGACTGAAAAATTTTCTCCCATTTATGTAGGTTGCCTGTTCACTCTGATGATAGTTTCTTTTGCTGTGCCAAGCTCTTTAGTTTAATGAGATCCCATTTGTCTATTTTGGCTTTCGTTATTGTTGCTTTTGGTGTTTTAGTCATGAAGTCCTTGCCTATGCTTATGCCCTGAATGGTTTTGCCTAGGTTTTCTTCTAGGCTTTTTATGGTGTTAGGTCTTATGTTTAAGTCTTTAATCCACCTGGAGTTAATTTTAGTGTAAGGTGTCAGGAAGGGGTCCAGTTTCTGCTTTCTGCACATGGTTAGCCACTTTTCCCAACACCATTTATTAAATAGGGAATCATTTCCCCATTGCTTGTTTTTTTCAAGTTTGTCAAAGATAAGATGGCTATAGATGTGTGGTGTTATTTCTGAGGACTCTGTTCTGTTCCGTTGGTTTATATGTTTTTGTACCAGTATCATGCTGTTTTGATTACTGTAGCCTTGTAGTATAGTTTGAAGTCAGGCAGCGTGATACCTCCAGCTTTTTTCTTAGAATTGTCTTAGCTATGCAGGCTCTATTTGGTTCCACATGAAATTTAAGGTAACTTTTTCCCAATTCTGTGAAGAAAGTCAATGGTAGCTTGATGGGGATACCATTGATTCTATAGATTACATTGAGTATTATGGCTATTTTCACAATATTGATTCTTCCTATCCATGAGCATGGAATGTTTTTCCATTTGTGTCCTCTCTTATTTCCTTGAGCAGAGGTTTGTAGTCCTCCTTGAAGAGGTCCTTCACATTTCTTGTAAGTTGTATTCCTAGGTATTTAATTATCTTTGTAACAACTGTGAATAGGAGTTCACTCACGACTTGGCTCTCTGCTTGTCTATTATTAGTGTATATAGGAATGCTTGTGATTTTTGCACATTGATTTTGTATCCTGAAACTTTGCTGAAGTTGCTTATCAGCTTAAGATTTTGGGCTGAGAAGATGGAGTCTCCTAAATATACAGTCATGTCATCTGAAAATAGAGACAGTTTGACTTCCTCTTTATCTATTTGAATATTTGAATATCCTTTATTTCTTTTTCTCGCCTGATTGCCCTAGTCAGAACTTCCAATACTATGTTGAATAGGAGTGATGAGAGGGCACCCTTTTCTTGTGTCAGTTTTCAAATGGAAAGCTTCCTATTTTTGCCCATTCAGTATGATACTGGCTATGGGTTTGTCATAAATAGCTCTTATTATTTTGAGATATGTTCCATCAATACCTAGTTTATTGAGAGTTTTTAGCATAAAGGGCTGTTGAAGTTAAAGACCTTCTCTGCATCTACTGAGATAATCATGTGGTTCTTGTCTTTGTTGTTTATATGATGGATTACATTTACTGATTTGCATATGTTAAACTAGCCTTGTATCTCAGGGATGAATCTGACTTGATTGTGATGGATAAGCTTTTTGATGTGCAGTTGGTTGGTTTGTCAGTATTTTATTGAGAATTTTCGCATCGATGTTCATCAGGGACACTGGCCTGAAGTTTTCCTGTTTAGTTGAGTCTCTGCCAGGTTTTGGTATCAGGATGATGCTGGCCTCATAACATGAGTTAGGGAAGACTCCCTCTTTTTATATTGTTTGGAATAGTTTCAGAAGGAGGGTACCAGCTCCTCTTTGTACCTCTGGTAGAATTCGGCTGTGAAACCATCTGGTTCTGGACTTTTTTTGGTTGTTAGGGTATTAATTGCCTCCTCAATTTCAGGACTTGTTATTGGTCTATTCAGGGATTGGACTTCTTTCTGGTTTAGTCTTGGGAGGGTGTAAGTGTCCTAAAAATTTATCCCTTTTATATTTTCTGGTTTATTTGCATAGAGGTGTTTATAGTATTCTCTGATGGTAGTTTGAATTTCTATGGGATTTGTGGTGATATCACCTTTATCATATTTTATTGCATTTATTTCATTCTCTTATTAATCTGACTAGTGGTCTATTTTGTTGATCTTTTAAAAAAAGCTCCTGGATTCATTAATTTTTTGATGGATTTTTCATGCCTCTATCTCCATTAGTTTTGCTCTGACCATAGTTATCTCTTGTCTTCTGCTGGCATTTGAATTTGTTTGTTCTTGTTTCTCCAGTTCTTTTAATTGTGACATTAGGGTGTCAGTTTTAGATCTTTCCCACTTCTCTTGTGAGCATTTAGTGCTATAAATATCCCTCTCCAAACTGCTTTAAATGTGTCCCAGAGATTCTGGTATGTGGTGTCTTTGTTCTCACTGGCTTCAAAGAACATCTGTATTTCTGCCTTCAATTTGTTATTTACCCAGTAGTCATTCAGGAGCAGGTTGTTCAGTTTCTATGTAGTTGTGCAGTTTTGAGTGAGTATCTTAACCATTTGAATGCACTGTGGTCTGAGAGACTGTTATGATTTCTGTTCTTTTACATTTGCTGAGGAGTGATTTACTTCCAATTATGTGGTCAATTTTAGAATAAATGTGATGTGGTACTGAGAAGAATGTATATTCTGTTGATTTGTAGTGGAGAGTTCTATAGATGTCTATCAGTTCAACTTGGTCCAGGGCCAAGTTCAAGTCCTCAATATCCTTGTTAAACTTCTGTTCCATTTATCTGTCTAATATTGACAGTGGGGTGTTAAACTCTCCCACTATTATTGTATGGGTGTCTAAGTCTCTCTGTAGGTCTCTAAGAACTTACTTTATGAATCTGGGTGCTCCTGCATTGGATGCATATATATTCAGCATAGTTAGCTCTTCTTGTTGCATTGATCCCTTTACCATTATGTAATGTCCTTCTTTGTTGGTTTAAAGTCTGTTTTATCAGAGACTAAGATTACAACCTCTGCTTATTTTTTGCTTTTCATTTGCCTGGTAAATATTCCTCTTCATTTTGAAATTTCAGAATTCAAAATTTTCAAATTTCAAAATTTCAAAATGAAGGGAATTTCAAGATTCCCTTCATTTTGAGCCTGTGTGACTTTGCACGTGGGATGGATCTCCTGAATACAGCACACCAATGGGTCTTGACTCTATCCAATTTGTCAATCTGTGTCTTTTAATTGGGGCATTTAGCCCATTTACATTTAAGGTTAATGTTGTTATATGTGAATTGATCCTGTCCTTATGATGCTAGCTGGTTATTTTGCCTGTTAGTTGATGCAGTTTCTTCATAGCATCAATGGTCTTTACGATTTGGTATGTTTTTTCAGTGGCTGGTACTGGTTGTTCCTTTCCCTGTTCAGTGCCTCCTTCAGGAGCTCTTGTAAGGCAGGCCTCATGGTGACAAAATCTCTCAGCAGGTGCTTGTCCATAAAGGATTTTATTTCTCCTTTGCTTATGAAGCTTAGTTTGGCTGAATATTAAATTCTAGAGTGAAAATTCTTTTCTTAAAGATGTTGAATATTGGCACCCACTTTCTTCTGGCTTTTAGGGTTTCTGCCGAGACATCTGCTGTTAGCCTGATTAGCTTCCCTTTGTGGGTAACCCAGCCTTTCTCTCTGGCTGCCCTTAGCATTTTTTCCTTAATTTCAACCTTGGTGCATCTGGGATTTTGTGTCTTGGGGTTGCTCTTCTTGAGGAGGATCTTGGATACTCCTGTAGTTCTTGTGCTGTGTTTTTCAGGAGGGAATCTCCTGGTCTGCGGTTGTGAAGACCTTGGGAAAAGCATAGTATATAGACCAGAGTGCAGGAAACAGTCCCGAATGGCTTCCCTTGGCTAGGAGACGGAGTTTCCCAGCCCCTTCTGCTTCCTGGATGAGGTGACATCCCACCCTGCTTTGGCTGCACCCACTGTCCAACCAGTCCCAATGAGATGAACCAGGTACCTCAGTCAGAAATGTGGAAATCACCCATCTTCTGCATCGATCTCACTGGGAACTATGCACCAAAGCTGTTCCTACTCAGCCATCTTGCCTGAGACCAAATATATTTTTGTTTTAATTTCTTTCTAAAATTTTATTTCAAGAAGCTTCATTGCATATTTCAAGCTCCTATCTAGCCAAGCTGGTAGAAAGTTAATCTCTATTATTTTTCCACTCTTATACCCACAAGTCTTCCCTTGCACTGAGCTTTGAGACTTTTCTGTATCAGTCATAGCCACTGACCTGCCTATTTCTTATACATCAAGGTACCATCAAGCCCCTTCATTAAACTACATCCAAGCCTAACTCAATACAGGGGAATCTTTGGAGAAGCTGACTAATGACCAAGGGTCAGCCATGCATCCTGCAGCACTACTGGGCTCCCTTACCAGGCAAGCAAACAATGAACAAGGCTTTACCCTCCTGGCCAAACTCTACCCCTCATCTTCTCCCCTGTCACTGCTGTCTCTGTGTTTCTCTTTCTCTCTCTACCCTCAAAGATTCTTTTATTCTGTATTACCCTCCCAATGGAAACCTCAAATTTTCTGTCATGAGTAAAGGACAAATGTATTTAGTTCAGGCAGCTATTGCTTCCAGTACTGCTAAGATTCCCTTGGGCACACATTTTAATCAATAGCAAGAAGAAAAAAAAAGCAGAACAAAATATAAATTGACATATCAAAAATTTTACCACAACTTACATATATTTAAATACAGCAATCATATCACGTATTAGCGTTCTTTTATGCAAACAAAACTAACCTTAATCACTTCCTCATATGATTTTTTTTCTTCTCAGTCCTTTAATCATTTGTAATATTTCTCTGTGGACTTGATCCAAATATTTTCCTTTCTAAAATTCAAAGATCAAAACTGGAATCAGTTCTTTGAAATGATTTAATGGAAGCAATTATACTCAACTCATGATGTCTCTCTTTCATTTATCCTTTTTTTTTTAATAAGATACTTTTTTAAATTTCATACCAGGCCACTTTTCTAATTGTTCTTGAGTTATAATTCTGGTCATAGGTACTTCCTTTCTCTTCAAAGCAATGTTTAGACATCCTCTGAAAATATTATTAGTGTCTGGCTTCTGATTAGAGAATATTTCTATTTTCTAGGAATTTTATAAAATGAAAACATTGAAAGGTAACAAAGGGTGTAAAAAGTGATAGCAGGGAAAAATTAAATTAATACATTTAAATATATTCATTTTTGTTTTATTTTCAATGTTGAACTTTTCAATATTCAACTTGAAAATAGATAAGACTAAGCATGAACAATTTTAGAGACCAAATACAATTTCAGCATGCTGTGTATTCTTTGACTTGGCCCCAAACCCCACTATTTCTTATTGAACCCTCAAGTATTCTATTAGTAGAAAAAAATATGTATCTCTGGAGTACTGAAGTTATGTTTTCGTAGGATCAAAGAATCAGAGGAAGGTAAAGATGAAAGTAATTTTAGAGGTCACTGAATCTAATCTTACAACTGACAGAAAACCACATCTCCCTGCTTCTGAGAGGCAGCAGAAAACCTGTGCTTAAGGGATCTCAATCATGAAGTGAAAAGAATATATATTTTTTTATTAGACAGGGATGAAAACCCTGATCTGCTACTCGATCAAATTTTGAAACCATTTTTAGCTTATACAGAAAATAATGCCAACCAGTATGACTGTTTATAATAAATAAATATCTAAAAAGACGTCATATTGCATGATAGGACATGATACATAGCGATCTCTCCCTACTTCACACACTTCCACTGCTTTCCAAGGCAGCCTAGGCCTTACACTACATGGCATTTGATTATTTGAAATCAATAATCAATCATAAATTTTCCTCTTCTCCAATGCAATGATTTCTTCTTATTTTCAATGTCTTTAGTCTTTCCTCATATGCCAGGTTCCCAGACCACACTATCATCACCCTGGTTACCATGCTCTGCTATCCTCTAGTTTACAGAAACTCTTTCCTTAGAATATCATGTCAAGAAAAACACACATATGGGTAAAACTCACACCTTCAGCACTTTGGGAGGCTGAGGTGGGCGGATCACGAGGACAAGAGATCAAGACCATCCTGACCAACATGGTGAAACCCCGTCTCTACTAAAAATACAAAAAATAACCGGGCATGGTGGCACGTGCCTGTGGTCCCAGCTACTTGGGAGGCTGAGGCGGAAGAATCGCTTGAACCCAGGAGGTGGAGGTTGCAGTGATCCGAGACTGCGCCACTGTGCTCCAGCCTGGCGACAGAGCAAGACTCCGTCTCAAAAAAAAAAAAAGAACCCACACCTCCCAGGAGTGGACATTTTGCTTAATGGTGCCCAAGATTACCCTTTCTTTTCTAGCAAACTTGTCCATAATCACCAGAAACAATCTGTGATGTTCAAAGCAGTGACATTGTCTTATGTCTTTTGAGTAATTTCCTCATTTAGGGGCTTTTCCCTGCGATTGACGTAATATATTCTAAATTACATTCTGAAATCCAGTTAGAAAGGAGAGAAGACAGGTTAAACATGGCTGGGGATCCTGTGGCCACATGCGCTACACTTACATCTAGTCCAATGGGAATTATCTGACTATTGATATTCTTTTATTAAAATTTCCACAACATTTAAATAAATGCAGTTTTTGAAAAGTTCTGAAACTCTTTTTTCAATATTCTAATTATAATCTTTGGAAAGTTTAGGTAGATAATTTGTTATCTAAGGGTATTTCAAGTTATTTAAGTTCATGGACATTGATCTAAACTGAAAATAAAAATCCTTCTCCATTTATCCTATCAGACTATGATATAATCAAACTGTGAATCAGGGAAACTATATTCTGAAAGGTCTTTACTATTTATTTCTATGGAACCATAAGAAAGACCTTTAAATTTATTTCCTCATCTATAAAATGTGTACATTCAACTCAAAGATTTTATAAAGCCATTTTTACATCTGAGAATCTAAGATTCTGTGAGTTCTTGTGCCACTCTCACAGCTCTCATTGATACCAGACCCATTATATCCATTTTTACACAGATCTGCAGGGTTTAAATCTGATACAATTCAACAGTCTAGGGCCTGAAACACAGTACTCTATTAACATTGATCCATCAGATAAATGTGGAGTCAAATAAAGCTCTGAAAGACATTGGCTCTAAAATCCTGGCTCGTCATTTCAGGATGGTATTCCCATAGCTTCAATCCTGAAGCATGTAATTAAATGTGAAATGGTTTCCTTTTATCATGGGAGGAAATCAGGTTGGTGGTCAGAAGAAAAGATTTTTTTATTCAGTTTTAATTGGTAATTTTCCTTTGGGAAGCTTGAAGAGCTGTAGTTAAAGGAGTAAGATATCAAATAGCAAAACTATTAATGAATATCCAGCAAGAGAAGATAGGAAGACTCTTTTATTTTTAGAAGTCAAAAATAATTTGAGAGAATGTCTGTGATGGGTGACTTGTGATCTAGGATACAACATAGTTGCTTGCAGAAAAGAAGGTGAAATAAGCAAATATCATCAAGTCATGCATGTTGGATTATATTTAAGGATATATCTCCTCATGAAGGCAGTGATGTGTTTAAAAGTGAGACATTTCTCTTTACTTGTTTCTATTTTAAGTGATTGCTTTGACAGGTCTTTGGGGAAAAAAAAAGATCATTTTCTATCCTGCAGATTTAGTAACTACCCTCAAGTGTCTGATCTTGTCACATTTTCATTGGAAATAACATTGTGATTTGCTTCCACAGTGATCTACCAGTCAGTGATGGCCAAAACTAACAGCATTGGAAGGTCAGAGTACCTTGCAAGCTACCGATTAATTATTTGTCATAATATCCTAGTGAGGAAGTTACTAATGTTATTACTTAAAACATCCTTTGCATTTTGTACTTGTGGGGCACTTAAATATTCACTGGTGGCCATGAAAACATGACCATTTGTACTATTCTTAGTAGGAAACAGTCCCAGGGTCACCTGTGTCTACTGATACCATCATGGGCCTCAAGCTTTAGGTTCTGAAGCAGCCTCCTAGGCCATGTTGCTTTAAATTCCAGCTGAATAATAGGATGAATATGTGTGAGGCATGTTTAATATCTTATTCTAATCTCCAGAGATGGAAGTTAATAAACCAAAAAATAATTCCACTATAAAACTGCCCCTCCACAACAAAAATAAAAGCCTTTGAATTTAGTGATTTTCACTTGGAAGACATATACAACATGCAGACTGGAAAATTTTAAGTATGCCCTGGCAGTTGTAGAAAATAAAGCCGTCTGGCATAAATTAGTCCCCTGTATTTGGAGTAAGGACCATTCTAAGACACTTTCAAATTACTTTTCAGACTTTTGAACACTCTACTCCTCAGCCAGGAGGAGTATCTATAGGATGGCTTCACTGAGAAAGACAGTATTTCTTTACTAGTACACTGAAAAATTGTGGCTAATAGGTTAAGCTAAATTTATAATCAGCATGTGATATTTATACTATGATTATTGATTGATTGGTTGATAGGAGATAAGTATAGAATCATCTAACAGGAAACATTGGAGAGGAATCAAGATTTTAATAGTTATTAAGATTTGCTATATAACCTTCACCTTAAAACTAGACAGATTAGGAGGTAGTAGTAGAATAATATTAATGATAATAGCAACCACAATACACAGGAACAGAAAACCAAATATCTTGTGTTTTCACTGATAAGTGAAACCCTAAACATTTAGCACTCATAGACATAAACCTGGGGACAATGGACACTGCATACTATTAGGGGGAGGGGAAAGGAGGGGAGAGTGGTTGAAAATCTATCTATTGGGTACTAAGCTCACTGTCCGGGTGCAATATACCGATATAGCAAACTTACTCATGTACCTCTCTGTATCTAAAATGAAAGTTGAATGGTTTTAAACAAATTTATCTTGGTCCCTCTTGCCCCCCTCCCTACCACACACCTGCACGAGTGTGCTGTGGCTGACCCCCTCCACAGCTGAGTGTGGGTGGAATGAACTTCTTTGAAAAGCATTTTCTCCTCATTGCCAGAATTGTTCAAGCATGAGATAGACCAGTTATTTTCAACTACTCTTTGCAACCAGACCATAGCATGGTTCATCTGGTGTCATTCAGATTGCTGTGTCATCTACTTGAAGTAATTATGACTATTGTTTTCTCAAATGTGGCTTGGGGTGGTACATACATTCTTCTGTAGACATAGAAACAATTACTGTTGGTAAGATCAATCTGTGTATCCCGGCCCTCTGCTCCTCCACCCACCCCCTGGCACATCTGCTTTTGAGCACCAGTGGGCTAGGTCAGTGGCTTGCAACCTTGTTTGATTATACATCTGTAACAGTAAAAAAGGTCCTAGGTGACTAGTACCTTTATCTAGTTAAAAAGATTCTAGAGAAATAGATTTTAAAAGGTACCACTGCAGGTGCACAGAAAATCTTGGCTCACAGCATCTGTCCCATCCAACCCACCTCTGGGACTTTGCAAGCCAGCACTTTTTGTGCACCTACATTGGGATGATCTCATTCATCCGAACCTCACTTTCCAAGAAGGGAAAAGGAGACTTGAAGAGACAAAGCAAACCTCTCAAGCAGGCAGAACTAAAAGGCCAAGTAGAATAGGAAGGCAGACTTGTGGGCTCCAGATCCCTCCTGTTTAGCCAAGTGAGGCTGTTGGTCTGCCTCCTCCTGTTGATGTGAACCTCAGACAAATCCTCCTGTGCCAGGCTTGATGGTGAGTGCTTCTGAGAGGTAGAAAGATGAGCAAGACAGGGAGACACAGACACAGGCTTCAGGCTATGAGAGCTTAGGGCCTGGAGGGATCCAGAAGGGCTTCCTGGAAGCAGTGGTACTTGATGGATCTATGCAAGAAGTCGGGAGGGCAAACAGGTCAGAGATGGGGTGTGTGTGTTCCAGGGGACAGAATTGGTACACATAGGGATGAAGGTGCCCCAGCCAGGAAGATTCAACTTCATCAGCAGGCTGAGAAAAGCCATGGAAGCTTCCAGCAGGAAACTGATACTACTAGAGCCATACTTTAGAAAGGAAAGGGAAGTTAGTTACGAGTGAACAAGCGTGAGAATGAGCATGACTGGAGTGGCTAGAAGAGATGCTTGGTGCTCTGAGCAGGGGATATCATAAAGCAAATATATAGTGTCCTGCCCAAAGTGGTCTGGATATGAGGGATGGGGTCCAGTGTGACTTTTGATGTCTGGGAAGGTAGACTAGCAGGGATAGAGGAAGGGTGGCAGTGTGGGCCAGGCTTTGCAGGCTATGATCAGTCAGGCTGTGGGGAACTGGGAGCTGGAAGGGAGATGGGTATTGTTTATGGGGAATGCATGAGTAATAGAATTCCTGACAGAGATAGGAGATGTGGTAAGATGGGATCTTGGGGGCCGAGCCAAGTATGAAATACAAAGAGCCAGGGCCCAGCCTCTCTCCTATGCCAGCAGTGACATTTAGGCCGGATGATTGATTGTGGCAGGGGCCGTCCTGTGCATTACAGGATGTTGAGCATCCCTGGGCCCCACCTACTAAGATGCCACTAGCAACACCCCCACTCCCATAGTTATGACAACTATCCATCTTTCCAGACATTGCTCAGTGTCCCTGGATAACATCACTTGGTTGTAAACTACTGTCTTAAAAATAAATGATAAAAAGTTTAGATACATAGATAGATTATAGTTAATACAGAGATCTAGAAGGAGAGTCTCATGTTAAAGTGGGGTCTCTCAGCCTCAGCACTGTCAGTATTCGGGGCAGGATGTTTACCATGGACTGTACAGTAACCAAACTATTGACTTTATTCCCTGAAATGTTGGCTGAATGGCCTGATTAGTAGAGTTTATCAGTACCAAGGAATGAACTGGAGTGCCTGTAATCCCAGCACTTTGGGAAGCTGAGGCAGAAGGATTGCTTGAGCCTAGGAGTTTGAGACAAGCCTGGCAACATGGTGAAACCCCATCTCTCTTAGAAAAAACAAAATAGCTGGGCATAGTCCCAGCTACTCAGGAGGCTGAGGTGGGAGGATCACTTGAGTTCGGGAGATAGAGGCTGCATTAGGCCATGATCATGCCACTGCACTCCAACCTGGGTGACACAGACAGAACCTATCTCAAAAAAAAAAAAAATTAGAAAACTTAGGAGATAAAAAGCTGCAGGCATGCTCTTTCTTGAAAATCTGTCATACATGGAAAAAAAAAAAACATGTATGGAAGTGACCCAAAGGAAGTTGACGAATGCACAGAATGGCCTCTAGAGGCTCCTTTCAGCACTAATGATCCCTGAAGGAGACCTGCAGACCCTCATGAACTGACCCCAAACAGGCGTTGGCTTGCTGCTTTTTTCCCACATTGGCAGGTGCTGTCACAACACTCACAGCAACTCCTTCCAAACCTGCGTTGCCCTTGGCCTCTGCTGCTGGAAATGACCACTGGCCTATGGGGGTGTGGCTGGCACAGTGGAGGCAGAATGTGCCTGACTTGTACATAAAGGCAATGGCTGGGAAAGACACACAACATGGGCAGGACTGACTTTATAGACCAGCCTCTCATGTGAAGTTTGACTTTTTCCTCTTTGCTGACTTGGCCAGGTTAACAATAGTTACCCCTGGATTACAGGAAGCACATATACTACAAAGTCTCCTTGGAGGCCCACATGGCCCTCAGATGAGCAATTGTTCAAATTTCTTTTCTTTCCCTTTTCCATGGGAATAAGAGTTCCTCTCTGCAAAGTACATGTTTTAGGTTTTTTTTCTCTCTTGCTACTCTGAAGGGCCTGGTGATATTTTTCTTTACCATGCATTAACCAGAATCTGGAGTCTTTTGTGAAAACAAGAAAAGGCAGCGGGGAGCCTACTAGTTAAAAAGTTTCTAGGTATACTTCCAAGATGTACCTATTTATTGATATACAAATGACATAACAATAAATTATTGAATGCTTGCTATAGGCATTCTCTGCTCCAAGAACTTTAAGTATTGACTTATATGAGTTACTTCACAGCAGTTCTGTGAGGTAGGTATTATTATCACCACTTTACAGCTAAGGAAATAGAGACATGACTTACAGAATGACATGCTCAATGCCACTCAAGTAGCAAGTGACAGAAACAAGCTTGAAACAGGTGGTCTGACTCCAGAGTCTGTGCTCTGATCTACTGTATCACTGGTGTTTCTATATGTGCTATTCTACTAATATATGCTTTTTGTAATACATGAAAACCTAATTTTAAAAGAATGAGATACATATTGGCAATATTAAAGTTATCATACTTTTCTCCTCTGTTCCAATTAGTCATCTAGAACCACCTCTGAGATCTATGTGCCTTCCTTCCAAGATCATCTTGGGGGGTTCTTATAGGGGAAATTCAAACTGCTGCCCTCTGGGGTCTTAGTGTCCTTGTCTTGATCTGGATTCTATAATGAAGTGGGGTCTGTAACTGTAGAGTCTCCTCCAGTTGGTCTGCCATCCACTAGTTCAGGTCACTTCCTTCCCTACTTCCCTGCTGCCCCTGGTAGCCTGTGCTTTCCCACTGAGACCCAGCCAGACAGAAAACACCCTCCCTTTGTTTCATGCCCCTCTGTCCTCCAGCCTAAACTTGCCAGTCCCATTCTATCAGGAAGCTACTAGGTGATGCACTAGCTCAATGAAAAATTTGAACATCCACATGACTCTTTCCCCTTCTATCTTCAATCTGTGATCACGTGAGAACTTCTCTAACCTATTTAAAATTCATACACACACACATACACACATACACACACACACCTCCTTTCCTGCTTTACTTTTCTTCATGCTGCTTTTGTCAGATGTTATTTGTATTTTTCCACTCCCCCTCCTCCAACTCAAAAGTAAACATTATGAAGGTAGAAATCTCTATCGGATTGATCCAACCTTGGATTCCCAGTGCCTACAGCAGCCATTGGTTCATAGTGGACACTAACAACTCTGGGTTGAAAAAATGAATACACTATTTCTCTGGGATTCACAATTTAGGGATTTCAAGCCAACAGAAGAAGTAATATAAGACAAGGGAACTTTTCTTAGTTACATTAAAAAATATCAATGCCTAAAATACTGTACATTTTTTACCTGGTGTGCTGGAAAAAAATTGAATGGTAACCAAGTTACTCATACATCTGACAATAGGAATTATGCAAGTCCAAAATAAACCCACTTTTGTTCAATAAACCATTTGTTTTCCAGACAATTTACATAGTCCTTAGGTCCTACCAAACAAAGAGGATATAACAGAGCATAGCACAACATGGTTGATTTGGTGTTTTAAACTAATTCAGATTATTGTTTCAAATGTAATTATGACTGATATTTGTCTAAATGCTTACACTGGTATGGTCAATGCCTAGTTAAAATTTATGTATAGGAAGGGTTCAGGGATTGCAAAGGGCTGGAGATCAGCCATGGCTAAGGAGCTTCATTAGAAGTTTCTTTTGCATGGCCCTTTTTATAAGACTGAGACACAACCAGTTTTTTGCTTGAAAATATAGAAGAGCTAATAGAGATTAAACTACTCCTAACCACTGAATGTGACTGAAATTCTTAATACTCTGAATACCAATGAACTAAAGCATAGAAAACAATTTTATTTTCAATTTATATCAATATTTCAGACTGGCCATAATTGGATATTTTAAGCAGAATTATAAACTAACCCCTACCTTTTTTATTTACACAGAAAATAAACAGCCTTGAAACTAAATATTTTCTGAGGTATCACTCCATAAATATGGATCTCTTTTAAGATCAAATGTCCATAGGAAATAGATTTGGCCCTATCTAAGGAAGATGAGCAAGAGACAATATAATTTATGAGCTGAACTCACAGAAGGGTGCTGAGTTGGATTTTATTAAACTAATATTATGGCTGGCAAGGATGACGTGTCAGATGTCTCATTCATTTTAAAGACCATGCCATTTCAATAAATCATTTTTATAACTTTAAATACATTATATAGGTGCAATGCCAGTCGAGGGTGTGTTTAAATATGCCAGACATATTGGTTTGCTTCACTACATCCTGTGTTGCTCATTTCATTTTCTAAAGATGTAGTTATAAAGATTATTTTCATGAGCTAAACCACATTTTCATTGTATTCATAGTCTTGCTTTGGTGCTGTTATTCTTACTAATTCTTCCTTGTACACAATCAACCCATGTGAACATCATCACAGTGTTTCTCTCTTCCTTCTTGCACAAAGAGCAAAAGGAATCTCCTGTTTCAATACTTTTGCTCACATAGTACAGTGAGAAAACAATACACAAGATGCATTTTCCATAAGATTTCATCTGAATCAGTTGTGTTGTGTAAGATAATGGATTGTATTTCAGAATATTTAAAGTTGAATTTTTTTTTTTACTGTGTGAACTCTATACTATTTTCTTTTCTCCCCTAACTTCCCCTTGTTTAACAGCAGACAAACCCAGGGAGCACTGAGTGAATCCGATGATCCTGAAACAGGCTGTCTAACTGATAACAAGCCAACTTCTCGACACTTCTATCCTGTCGCCTTGCTGCTTGTCAGCTCACACCTGCTAGTTGTGTGGCTTATTTTAAGTCTGGCATTACTATTAGCCAAATACCAATAAGTTTTATGTTATATCCCTTTTTCTTTTCTACAAATGACAATGAACTTTAAATTATGGGGACAATGCTGTAATATTTTTACATTTTCAGATTCACAGAATTTAAAAAAATGTTTAAATGGTGTTTTTGTTTTTCCTAAAATCTAAAAAACAAAAAGTACTATGCATTAAGTGGTTTATTTTGCTTTTTTTTGTTCATGGAAAAGTGTTTCCCACTGTTAACTAGCTCAAGAAGAATTTTTAAATGACTGTCTTTGGAATAAGACAAAGAACAGAATCCTGAAAGCTTGAAGTTCTGAACCTCCTGTCCTCATCCCATTAAATTTATTAAAGAAATTAAGACTGAATTTGCACAAACACTGAAATCCTGAGACAAGTTCTAGAGATATGGGAGGTTGCAGACTCTATTTCCACTGTGCTAATATCATAGATGCCATCTGCTGATAGAAACTGTGTGTTTTTTGTTTTTGTTTTTTAATCTGTTATTTTACTTCTTTGCTGCAATTAACTCTTTTCTGTCAAGTAACTTTATGGAGAGAATGGCTATTTATGTTTTGTAATTAAATTACCTGTTTGTATCTCTTGTTTGGGTTGATTTGGCTTTCAGAGAATTTTTCTATTCTTTTTAACAAGGTCTTACTTGTGTCTTGATGTACCATTCCTAGCACTTGTGACTTTTGTGCTGTCCATGGACAAGCACTCTTCCTTTATAAAGCTGAGACTTGGCCCAGGCTGTTTGGAAAGCCATTTTCTCTCTTCCTTGCACAGCTAAAATGATTAAATTAAAATAGAGACAAAACTTTTCTTTAAAAATCTATAGGGCCAGACTTAATAAATTAATTAAATGCCTTATTTCTAGAACCTGCATCCTTAGGGCTACATATAGATTTTAATGTGTTTTAAAAAGACTGAGAAATTAATTTGTGGAAATGTAATAAAAAGGCAGATATATTTATTAAACTAAAGTGGCGCTGTATTGCGGGGCAAATTATATTTAAAGAGTTTATTAAACTTTAAATGTCTGTTAAGAGTAAAGAGACTTTAGTCATCTCTTTCAGAGGGCAATAATGGTATTGGGCCTGGCCTAGGATTTAATTTTGTAAGATGTATCATCACTTGTGGAAAAAAAAAATGTAGAGTTGAATCTTTGTTATTTTTACTTGGACTGTTGCTGCAACTCTGCATTAAACAAATAAAGCATATTTATTTATTCTGTGTTTCATGAAGTTGTACTTTTTCCCCTTTCACCAGAGAAGGATGCCGCATAGAGAATGTACTGAAGAATATCAAATGCAGAAAGTATGCTTTCAACATGCTACAGCTGATGGCTTTCCCAAAGTACTACAGACCTCCAGAGGGGACTTATGGAAAAGCTGACACCTAAGTTTACCAATATGTTAATAAACAGGAACACAAATACGTTTCAGTTGGATAATCTTTCACCTTGGTCTTGTTTGTTCTTATTGTCATGAATTTGTGGTGGGGAAGATGATCACAGATGTTTGCCAAAATCTAGAAACTACTTGAATTCATTATCAGCATATTACTCTGAAAGAAATCCATTTTTAAAAATCTTTCTTACAGGATGCAGTCCTGTCATTTCTAGTTCTAAGCTTCTATGTGTTGAGCCTAGCTGATTGAGATTAATTCACAATGTGTAAGTTTCATTCATGTGTATTTAAATGTTTCTGAGAAAACATGAATCATTTCAATAGGACTAGAGGTGTTTCACAGAGCACCACTCTCTGTCCAACTGAAGAGAGGGGAAAAGGAACAGATATTTTTTGTGATACCACTCAACAGCCTATAAGAACACAGTCAACCTGAGAATCAATACTAAGGGATTAAAAAAAAAAACATGTAGCCGCTTATAATTAGGTAGAGTTAACTCATGATCTGGAATATTGAGGCAGTTTGCAGGTGTGTTCCACAGTGATCTCTATCATCCAGTCAGGATGTGACTCATCCTCTTGAACAGGCATATGCATAGAATGAGTAAAGCAGTCAACAGACCTTTCGAAACCATGGCATCTTTTCAGAACTTCTCTGACTTGGGCTGTGTGATCTGCTGTGGAAGTAGCAATATAGAAAATTTAACAGAATGATAGGCGAAACACTGCAATAATCCAAAATTGCAAGGAAAATAAAAATGAACAACATGTTGATACCCAAAATGTGAGGCTGAGGTGGGCGGATCACCTGAGGTCAGGATTGCAAGACCAGCCTGACCAACATGGGGAAACCCCGTCTCTACTAAAAATACAAAATTAGCCGGGCATGGTGGCACATGCCTGTAATCCCAGCTACTCGGGAGGCTGAGGCAGGAGAATCACCTGAACCCAGGAGGTGGAGGTTATGGTAAGCCAAGATCACCCCATTGCACTCCAGCCTAGGCAACAAGAGTGAAACTCCATCTCAAAAAAAAAAAAAAGAAAAGAAAAAGAAAATTCCATCAGCCTGAACTTTCTGAACTTTATGTTGTGAACTGTCGAAGTATCTCTGAAATGTTTTCTAGCAGTCATTTGGTGTAAGCATGCAGTATGGCATAGGTTTGTGTGTGTTAATAAGCCTTTAAAACATATGCAACCACAACAAATGATCAACTAAAACAATTATTTTCTGTTACCCGAATTTCGAACTTGCCCTTACTCAGTAAAATAACATTGATAAGTTTTCCAAAATCCCAATGTAGAAGTTTCCTTAAATATCATCTTGTATAATACCATTATTCAAAGATGGGTAAGGTTAGTCACCCCCAATCACCCAGCAAGATAACTGCAGAATTAGAATTACAGTCCCTTCTTACTTTCCTAGTCTGTGGCTTGTTCTGTCTCCAAATTGCTCTGCTAAATAGGCATGAAAATTGAGAAAGAATGCTAGTTAGTTAAAAAGAAATTAGGATTTATCACTGGAATTGAAGCTAAGAATACAAAAGTCTGAATGAATGAAACTTTTCTTCTCCAAATTTTAAGAATTTATTCTTGTTCCTTTCTCATCAGAAGAGCATGCTATCCAAAGCATAAATCTCCTTTGAAAATAACAGAGGCTTATTAAGCCCTCCCTTAGCTGTGATCAATGGATAATATTAGCTCCTTGCCTAAGATTCCTGTTGAAATAAGGATTTCAAACACATTTCTAGCCCTATGTCAAGTTTTTCAAATTATTACAAATTTTAGATAACCATTTGGGGCTTTTTACACTAGAATTATCAATTTTTTATTTTAGCTAATTACCTGTGGGCATTACACTTGAGGCAGAGACCAAACTACCTACAGCCTCTTTAATGAAAATGTGCTATACAATTTGAATCTACTCATAGACAAAATTACCTTGATGTTCTCTTTTACCTAATTCTTTATTTTACTGTTTAATAAAACCTTTGAGTTGTTCAATATTATTTGAAAGTGGTAGGATTTGTGGTTATTTTCATTACCCCATTAGATTTAAGATAAAGAGGCTGGAACGACAGAGGCCTTCTTGAATAGCTATGAAGCCTCATTCAGCATATCAAATGGTAGTCTGAGTTCCTGGAAACCTTAAGTAATTTATCATCCTGTAAATACTCATAATTTTTATTTGTATTTTTAAAAAATGAAACCACCTGACTCAAATATGGAAAAATATTAACTAGAAAGCCAACAGTAGGGTTTTCTATTTTTAAAAGACATTTTAAGAATTTTTAAAAATAAATACTAATATAGAAATCTCAAATGATAGAGTTTACTGTAAAACAAATGTTTATGAATTTCCATTCATTAGCATAGTCATCTGCATTTCCTTATAGAAAGCCTGTACTGGTGCAAACTTCAAAAAGCAGATTTCATCAAGAAAATGTGTTTTATAGAGACAATATTGCTCCTTTCCTGAGAGATAGTTCAAATACTTGAACTACCACTTCACTACGTCTGAAGTTATTAAAGCTAAATCAAAGAGCAAATGTTAAAAAAAAAAGTGTTCAAATCTCCCCTGAACAAACACAGCCACAGTCATGCTATTCTGTGTATATTTTCACTTAAAAGATACACCAGCAGACCTATTTCAGGTCATATTGAGCCAAAAATATGAACTGAGCAAATGACATTTCCAAACTTTTTTTACTCAAAAATAATATGTTCTCCTCTGATATTAAATGCAGATATCAATTCTGGATTAGCTATTTATTGAGCCCTAGAAAAAACATATTTAAAGACAAGGAAACCATTCATTTACATCTCATATCATTGTTTTTCTCTTATAAATATTGTCTTGAGTTTTGTCTGCACTCTTCCAAAACAAGCCCTGAACAGAGTTTGGTCAGTCTCATAATTCAGTAAGTCAAGCAACCATTTGATCCAGGTGATACATTGTACTAAATGACAAACTGCCCCTTCAGGGCAGAGCTCCATGGACCCAGCCTCCAGGCCTCATAAGACTAACCCCTCTTGTGAAAATCTCTGAAGGCTTAAAAACAAGCGCTTGGATGGAGGATACTTCCTTGTTATCCTTCAACTATGTATGGCATTTTACATAAAATAAGAGGTGAAAAAGGAAAGAAACTGATTTGTATAAAGTAATGCCTTTCATCCCAAGCAAATCAAACCTCACCCTATGTAAAAGTTGATAGTGTACCAAGAGACACAATATCACTGGTGGGCTGGAACTAGCTCATTCCGACTCATGAACGTTGATAATTATCAGAAATTCTGTAGGCTAGGTTTATTAAACACAACCATTATTAAATATGAAATTATAAAATGCAATGGAATACATTTTACAAAAAACAAAGGTAATCAAAACATACTACCTTCCAATTATTTTACTACCTTATACTATTTATCAATACTCTTGAGTCTATTTAGGTCTGTTGCATCTTTACAGTGAAAACAGGATAGAGTAATGTGCTACTATGGGTATCTTCCTGACTGCAGATTCAAAAACATGTTGGTAGCTTGAAACCGTCCACAGTGGGAGTATTTACACCATAGAAACTGGCAAATTCTACAAACTAGCAATTTTAATTCTTAGAAAGGCAGTTGTTAAACATTTACCAGCATACAGTGAATGCCATCATATTCTTTTTTCTATTAGGAAGTAAATTATAGGAAGCAGTATAAAGTTATTAAAATGGTATTAAATGCAGTCCCTTATCTTCAGACGGCTATAATTTTTGGTTTTTACCTTCTTTAAAGTATCCTGTTAGATTAAGAGTCATATTTGATGCTTAAGTTTTATACATAATTAAATTATTAAATCACATTTTCTCTTGATAATGCTTTGCAGGAGAATTCTTAGCAATTCAACTGCAGTCTAAGCAATAACTCAAGGCTAAATTCAGGGAAATGTTAGCCCAATCAGATATCACTGAAATTGTACTTCACCATCTATTTTGGAGTTTATAATTTTGGCATTTACTAAAAGTAGAAAACAACAGTAATATATTACTGTGCCCAGATTCTAATAAATATAGCTCAATTGAAACCTAAACTGTTACATTAAACAAATTACACTTTGGCAGTATGCTAAATCACTGCAGATGTTTTCGGTGTTTGATTTCCAAACAGGATGGTATATCATTTGTTTGGTTCAATATACAAGACACCATTTGTAGTCTTTTAGGAAATAAATTAACTTTTATCACAGATTTAGGAAACTTGTCTGAAAAAACTGTGATCATCAGTTACAGAGGGAAGCAAACATATTGAACACAAGGCATCATAGTAGCTGGAGGCCTTACAAATTATACACGACTAAAAAGAATCATTTGGTGAGAGATGTATAGTTGATGGAAAATTTTAGTGTGAATTCACATTAATTTAACTCAGCTACAATCTACATAAGCTATGCAATATCCCCCCGTATTTATGTTTCTCAGCTTATAAAGTCCCAATATATTATAGCCTTTGTTGCTTTGGCAGTTTTAAATTAGAGCTCTGCATTCACAGAGATGCCACCTATAGCAAAAACTGTCTTTAAGAATAGGAAAATAAAATGAATGTTTTAGATAAAATATTGCAAGCCATTAGGTGTCGAGTTAATATATGGAAATTAGCATTTGTTTTCTTTCTGAATCATGGTGCATATTAATTACTCATTGAATTTTATTTCTAAGCAAGTAAGAGAATCAAATATTTCTAAATTAAAAGAAACATATGTCTTGTTATTAATAACAAGGAGATAGGAAAAATAGTAAGGTAATATAAACAGAAACAAGTAATGAAATTAGCTGTCCTGAGTTGGAATTTTTACAGACTGCATTCATACTTAGAATTTTAAATTTTTAAAAAGTTTACAATTGAGTATGGTACCTAGAGAGAGTAAAGATCAAGGGAAAGAAGACCTAATAGAAGTGATGTTGCCTGATAAATCATATCTTGCCAAATATATATATATATATATATATATATATATAGTGTGTGTGTGTGTGTGTGTGTATATATATATATATATATATTAGTAAATACAGTTTTTTAGGAAGAAAATATTGCCCTTTCACACTCACAATATAAATACATTCACAATATTCCTTAAATCATCTAAGTTACCCCCAGATCAGGAAAGGTCATGATCCAATAGTTTATACTGCACTGACAGACAACATTGACTTAAATTTTGGCAAGATGGCTATATTATCTAGATAATTCTTGTGACGTTTTTATGTCACTATCAACATTAAAAATATTTTATGTTAAACAACTATGAAACTTTCAAAAGTTTGACTGCATAAAACTGTGTGGGCACTCTCATTTCACTGCAAACATATAATACTTTGTATATATATACTTTTCATGTGGATAGTTTATTATTTTATTAAACCTAATATTTAACTTTCAGATTTTTGTGGTACTCATCTGAAAGGCTAGCATTTGTTCTCTTTTTATGTTAAATATATATTTTAGATGAACCAATAATGTATATTCCTAGAAAATAGGAATTTTTTCTAGGTACAAATAGATTACATCATTTTATATTGGCATTTGAAGACATATCATTTTTGTTTTATTGTTCTGTGTAAACCATATTCATTGTACACTGTGTGTATATTTTTGTTTAAATAAATGTGATTTTTATTTTTTATGTTTCTGTCTTTTCTCCCTATGATACATTGTTTTCATTTTCATCACTATAGAAATGTTTAAACTTTAATTAAAATATTGGAAATGTAACATAAACAATATTCTAATTTCCAGCTCATTTTCTGCTGGGCTGCAATTAGAGTGAAAATTTTTCACTGATGCTAGGTTAATCTCATTTTCACCAGCAGAATTTACTTTTCAGGGTAGCTATTCTGTGGAAGCAAGATCAATCATAGTTTTGTCAGGCATGGTGGCTCAAACCTGTAATCCCAGCACTTTGGGAGGCTGAGGCAAGCAGATTACTTGAGGTCAGGAGTTCCAGACCAGCCTGGCCAACATAGTGAAACCCCATCTCTACTAAAAATACAAAAAAAAGTGGTTGGGTGTTGTGGCTTGCACCTGTAATCCCAGCTATTTGGAGGCTGAGGCAGGAGAATCACTTGAATCTGGGAAAGAGAGGCTGCAGGGGGCCGAGACTGTGCCACTGCACTCCACCCTGGGTGACAGAGTGAGACTTCATCTCAAAAAAAAAAAAAAAAAAGATCAACCACAGTTTTAAAAAGATTCAGGAACCTGGTGTTAATGCTTTAACGTGGAGCAAATCATTAATCTTTGTTGCCAAGATTATATGTAGAGTCGTTTAAACACACCAAGATAATTTTTCCTTACAGACTATAAAGATCTAATCATTTATAACTTGTTTTAGCAATTGATAGAAGGCAAATTCTAAAGAGTTTTAATCAGATCATGTTGCAGAGGAATTAACCAAATAAGGCTCCTGCTTGCATGCACTGAAAGAATGAATTTTTGCCACCTAGAGATTTTCAAAAACATATCTGATCCTGCACCAGCCTGCTGCAGATATTCCTCTTCTGTAATGTCTTCATCAGTAAATGTTAATGTGGGTAGTTTATTATTTTATAATAAGTTTTTCTATATCTGAGCAGGAATAATGCTGAAGGTAGCTCCATGGTGAAACAATGCTTACTGAATTCTAGCAAAATGCTGCCTGCTATGAAACCAAAAGAGTAGCCTGAATGAAGTAGTAGTACTCCTAAACATCCATATAAAGATTCCTTGTGTTATAAGGGAATGACATTTCACTCAAAATCAGAGTACATCAAAGGGCTTGAAATTTGCCTCAAGGCTATAATTTGGTTTTACCAGAGAGTAGAATCAGGAGAGTGGGTAGATGTGGCTGGAGTTTGTCAATCTAGAGTCTGTTTTCAGCCTAAATAGCCATGTAGGCATTACTGTAACTCTATAACTGCATGGAACAACACACACTGAGTTCTCTGTTCTCTCAATGGTTTTGATGCATAATGGGAACTCAGGAACCTAAGTCTTTTGATAAACTTTAAGTCCAAAGAGAAGGCGATTGGGAAAGCACATTTGGATAGAACAGCAGGAATGTGGTATTCCACTGTTAAAAGCTATCTTCTGTCTCTTAATTCATATGACTTGATTTTCACCATGGCCCTCAAATAAGTAAATACAGCATTAATACTTCTATTCATATTAACAGAATCACCTGCCTTTTGCCTTGTGTGGTTCCTCTGTTCTTAGACCAACTGACCATAGACTACCATCTGCTTTATGATAATTCACCTCCTTTGACTTTGAGTATGATACACACTTGCAAAACTCTCTAGTCTCAGCTACCACCTCTGCTTCCTTTCCCTGTTTCTTGCATTTAGGAATTGCCCCAAAGCCTAGACTTGGTGTTCTTCACTCAGTTAACATTCTTTCTTGAGGTCTACAGCTGTCATTTCTAAGGGGAAAACTCCAGCACAGGGCTAAGCCATGTCAGCTTTTAAAATAGAATGCCTGGACACAATTCTTGGTTCCCACACTGATTAGATGTGGATCTATGTCAAGTTACTTAATGATTTTATATCTTCACATTCTTATCTATAAAGTCAGCATAGCACTAATAAGAAATATTATTTCTTGGTGAAAAGTGAGAAAATGTGTGTATGGCCCTTTGTGCAATGATCATTGTGCCTCATCTTCTCTGCCAGTACTCAGCATCTTTTCCAATTATATTTTATGTCCCTGCAGTCCCACCACTGAAAACTCCCTTTCCCTGGCACACTTATCATGAGAGTTCATGATATGCTATAGGGTCTGCCAGTGAGATCCACTTATACCATATTTGGAAGGCAGAAAGGAGCGGGAGGCTAGTTATTTGTTTTTACACCAGTGCGCACAGACAAGTATATTGCGGTAGAATGATGTAAGCAGCTGTTAGACTCCCATATCTATTGTCAACCTACTAGGTTGTCAGTTGAGGTGGCTTTGACATCAGCAGTGGTGGCAATCATAGAAGTAACATTTCCCTGACCTCTGGCTAGCAATAGCACTTCCTGGCAACTGGATGAGAGATGTTTGAAGCCAGAAGTCTGTTAACGGTTCACTTACAATATGAGGTTCCTCCATGTTTTCTCGTGATTTTATAAACATCTAATTTCCTGTAATAAGTGTTCTAAATTATTTTCTTCTAGCAATAACCAAACCTTATTTTATAGCCTTAACTGCTACTCTTAGAGCATGTACTCAAAATTTGAAAGTTGTTACTGATTAACCTTTTAATCTTCTATTTTTATCTGGGCTCCTGCATTACCTTCCCAAGTATCTGCTGGCTATCTGCAAATGTATTAATATATGTATTTAAATATTCATAATTTCATTGCACACACAGCCCCCAAGTTTCCCATCTCTGCTAATGGAATCTATGTCCTTGTCCCTGAGGTTCACAAGTTTGAATCAGCTTCGACTCTGCCATCTTTGTTGACATAGTCTATTTGTCACTAAGGTTGTCAATTTTACCATAACCTCTGCTCATACCTGTTACTTTCTTATTCCTTTGACAAAGCAATTTCCTTTCTACACATCCTTTATTACTTTTATAACTATAGTTCCATCCAAACTAAAACTATAATTCCATCCAAACTAAAACTATAATTCCATCTAAACTTTCATTGTCCGGTAGTCAATGAAATCTACAGTTTGGCCTGACTTTCCCTATTGAGGCTTATTTTCCATCCCCTGTGGTTTTATCCTCCACACACATCCATACTAGGAGTCTATGTACATGATAAATATTCCATACACACACACACACACACACACACACACACACACAGAGTCTTTCAGGTTTTCACTGAGACCATTTCCTTTCTTTCCACCATTCTTGAAGCTATTGCTCAAGAACACATATGCCTCTTATTCCCAAGCAATCTTCCCATATACCTCTAAATGGAATTATTCTCCTTTGTTTTAACTCTTCGATATCATGCCCTATATAATTCATTTATTCATTTGTATACTCATTTGTTCCTTCAGTAGATACTTCTGAGTGTCTGTGTAGCTAGTACTGAGGTAGGCACAGGATGTTAAGTGGTAGAAAAGAAGCAAGTTTCTTCCATTCATGGAACTTAAAGTCCAATCTAGAGATGGAGCCAGGTGAAAAAAGAAAAAAACTAAATGACAAATAATTATTATCATATATGATATGAAGTACATGACCTAAGAGTTTTGACAGAGAACCATGATGTTGGTCAGGAATTACTTGCTTTAGGTAGGGTGGACAGGATACAGCTCCTGAGGAGATGTAACAAATTGAGATCTAAGGAAGAAGCAGCATCTAGCCAAAGAAAGGGAAGGGGCCACAGAGGGGCAGCCTGTGAAGAGGGCTAGGGTGTACACCACATAGTTCAGTGCTGGAGGAGAGACAGTATTAGAATTATCAATAGTATTTCAGATCATAAAAAAGAATTCAAGATTTACCCTACATGCAATGGGAAGCAAATACAAGGTTCCAAGCAAGAGACTAAAGTGACCTAGTTTCTATCTTCAAAGGATTATTCTAGGTGCTGTGCAGATAATAGATTATAGGGAATCAAGGCTTAAAGTGGTGAGGCAGTTGGAAGGATATTGCAATACAGTGAGAGGTAGCACTGTCTTGGACTGAGGCTGAGAAAGTAAAAATGAAGAGAAGTAAAAAGATTCATGTAACTTTTGGGAAGACAGAGTGGCAGGTCTTGCTGTTAGAGTTGGAGGACAGTGAGAAGAATCAGATAATCAAAGTAAGTTTCAGCTTTTTGCCGAGCAACTGAAAGAGAGTAGTAACTTACTGATACATGGAAGTGCAAAGGAGAAACAGGTTTTGGAGAATTAATTGTTCCACTTCAAACATGCTAGGTCCAGCTGTATCTGTGTCATCTAATCCAAGCAGAAAGTCAAGTATATTCACAGATATGAATCTAGAGATTAGAAGAGAGTCTAAAAATGAGAATGTAATAGTGTGAGCTGTCAGCAAGTGTGGATGAATAAAAACATAAACTAGTAGTCAATACTCGTTTGGTGAAAGTGACAAAAAAAAAACTAGATAAAACAAAAAAGCAATTACTTGACTCGAAAAAGAACAGAGGTTGAGTTTAAGGCACATCTGCTGCATGATGGTTAAATGATACTAATTCTCTTTATCTGTCTCTCTCTGTTATAGTTTGCCTGTGTTCCCACCCAAATCTGATCTTGAATTTCCATGTGTTGTGCCAGGAACGTGGTGGGAGGTAATTGAATCACGGGGGCAGGGCTTTCCTGTGCTGTTCTTATGATAGCGAATAAGTCTCATGAGATCTGATGGTTTTATAAAGGGAAGTTTCCCTGCACAAGCTCTCTTCTCTTGTCTGCTGCCATGTGAGATGTGCCTTTCACCGTCTGCTATAATTGTGAGGCCTCCCCATCCATGTGGAACTGTAAGTCCATTAAACTTCTTTCTTTTGTAAATTGCCCAGTCTTAGGTATAACTTAGCAGCAGTGTGAAAACAGACTAATACACTCTGTCTTTGTCTCCCTCTCTCCCCTAGGTCCAGTTTGTTTGCCATTTAGTTGTGTTTTTCATCTGTTTCTCTCACTAGATTGGACTGTATGTGTATAATATTATACACTATGTGTGCTACATATTTAGCATTGGTGAGGGGGTTTGTTGGCTATGCTTTCCTCTCTTCATGCCGTTTTTCATAAAGTGCCTGCCAGCCAGCTCCAGGCTTATAGGGTACTTTCAGCTTGTGCCTTACAAGGGAAAAGAAATTCTCTCCTACCTATCAATTGTATCAATCCCTAAAAGGACTCTGCTCAGTCAATGTGTATGGAAGGAGACTAGACGGTCCCAGCTTGGACCATCTGTCCACCTCTGTGGCAGGTAAAGTGGGCATTTAAATGGTAGCTCCGCCATGTCTTATGACACTGAGAAGGAGCAATTCCCAAAAGGAGAGAACAGGAGAAACAGATATCCACTTCATATAGGGAGCAAGTGTCATGAGAAAAATGCCTGAGATCAAGCTTGCAGGGGTCCCAACAGTAAAAGGCTGGGTTATGGAAAAAATGGCCTGCTTTTGGTAAGAATTATTTTATTGTGAATTTGCATTTTACTTAGAGTCTAAAGTTTCTAGTAGGAGAAAAATAAAAAGCAATTTCACTGACTGAGAAATAAATGTAACTAAGGAAACAGCTATAATCCTACAATGATACACAAGAGGTCTAAGGGCGTCTTATTTTGCCATGAACCCTAAATGAATCTGTTCACTGTTATTTTCCACTTTCTGATATGTAAACTGAAGATAATGTAGCATTTTCTGTGCCTGCCCCTTGATAGCTCCATGAACAAGTAGTGAATCCCCTTGAATTCAAGGATTCTATGAAACATACATTGTCTCTTAAATGTGGTTTCATTTCAAAGGTCCCTGACTTACTTGTAGAGAGAACTGTGGATTTCAATTTATTTTTAAAGGGAAGAAAATGTAATGATAAAAATCCTTTTATCTCCATTTCATGTTTTAAGTGAAGAACAACCTCTAGGATAAAATTTGTGGTCTTTCATGACACATTGCACAACTAGCCATTCACTCAGGGACTTACTTGACTGGCAAATGTGGGGGAAAAAACTGCACATGCATAGGTTACCCAAGATCTTTCTTCCTTTTTCTGATATTTACCAACCTAGAGATTATATTTTCATTTAGAAAATTGCATAGGAGGGCATATTTTCCAACTTATTTGATGAGACCATTTTTACCCTGATATCTAAATCAGACATTGTAAGAAGACAAAACTGCCAACCAATATTATTTGTGAAAAGATGAAAAAATACAAAAATTGTAGAAAATTAAATTCAACAAGTGTGGTTATCATAGTATAATATGGTTTAACATCCAAAAAACAACATAATTTATCACATAAACTAAAAATGAAAACATGATAATCTTTATAGATGTGTAGAAAGCATTTAACAGAGTCCAAAATTTATTTCTAACAAAAACCATTTAAGAAAACTAGAAGTAAAAGGGAAACTCCTCAATTAGTAAAGAACAGTCTGTGCAGGCTAAAGTGAACAGTTTACTTAATGGGAAACAATTCTTTTACTCTGAGATCTGGAACAAGACAAAGATGTCTACTTTTATCACTTCTATTTGACATTGTACTGAAGGTTCCAGCCAGATCAATAAGGAAAAAAATGACAGCCATATTCAAAAGAAAGATGTTAAGTTGTATTTATTTGCAGACAATGTGGTCTACTATGTAGAAAATCCAGTAGAATCTCTGTAAAAGCTGGAAGTAACACATGGGGTAGCAGGGTTGCAAAGCATAAGATCAATCTACAAAAATTAATTGTTGAATGGGTAGTGCAAAATGCCAGAATAGAAGGCTCCACCAGTTGTCTCTACCACAAGGATATCAATTTAACAATTAGCTACACACACACAAAGACAACACCTTCATAAGAACCAAAAATCAAATGAGCATTCATGGTTCCTGGTTTTTAACTTTATATCTCTGAAAGAGACACTGAAGCGGTAGGAAAAACAGTCTTGAATCACCAACATACCCCTCACCCATCCTCCAGCAGCAGTGACATGGCATGGAGAGTAATACTATGCACTAGAGAGAGGGAGATTACAGCAACTGTGAAGCATTGAACTCAGTGCTGCAATGATATAGTAGAAAGCAAAACGAGTCCAAACTCAGCTGACAACCACCCATGAAAGGAGTATTTAAACTAACCCTGGCCAGAGAAGAATTGCCAAGCCTAGTGGTCAGAACTTGTGTGCCCACAAGTCTTGCCGTCACAGGCTACAGTGCTCTGGTTCTCAAAATAAACTTAACAAGCAGCCTAGGACACAAAGATCACAACAACTAGCCAAATCCTAGCACTGAACAGGTCCCAGGGCCAGTGGACTAGGAGGGCATGCAACCTACTAAAACACCATCTGGGACAGCTAAGGGAGTGCTAGCATCACCCCTCCCCTAATCCCTGGATACACAACTCATGGCTCCAAAAAAGGCCCCTTTCTTCTGCTTCAAGAGAGGAATGAGAAAAGTGGGGAGGATGTTGTCTTGAATCTTGGATACCAGCTCAACCACAGCAAGAGAAGGCACCAATCAGAGTCATGAGGCTCCCTTTCCATGCCCTACCTCACAGATGACATTTCTAGACACACCCTGGGCGAGAACAGTCCTGGCAGTATTAATCACCTGCTAACTGACAAGCCAGTGGGTCTTGAATAACCAGTAACAATACCTAGGAACTACAAAGAGGACCTTGCATGAGACTCTGAGACTTACTGGCTTCTGGAGAGACTCAGTACATTTTTAGATGTGGTAGCTATGGAGTGCAGAATCTTTCATGCATAAGAAAAGCAAATCATAAAGTAACAGGGGCTTTGTCTTGAACTTGAAATATCAACTTGGCCAGAATTTGGTAGAATACCAAGTGAGCTCTTGAGGCCCCTAATTCTAGGAGTTGGCTGTTGGGCAATATTTATGTACCTGCCTTGGGTCAGAGAGGAGCCCACTGCTCTGCAAGGTGAGTCCCAGGCCAGACAGCATCAACCACAAGCTAACTAAAACACCCTTGGCTTTAAGGGAACATTGGTAGTAGTCTGACAATTCCCCCTATTGGCCTGCAAGGGCAATGGCCATGAATTGAGGCTCCATTGCCTTTGGAAAGGGAAAAGGAGATGAAGAAGGACTCCTTGTGGTTTGAGTGCCAGCTCAGTGATGTAACAATAGAACACTAGGTAAACTTCTAAATTTTTGTTTTGTTTTGTTTTAGATGAAGTCTTGCTCTGTTGCCCAAGCTGGAGTGCAGTGGTGCAATCTCGGCTCCCTGCAACCTCTGCCTCCAGGTTCAAGTGACTATCCTGCCTCAGCCTCCCAAGTAGCTGGGACTACAGGTGTATGCCACCAGCCCAGCTGAGTTTTTGTATTTTAATAGAGATGAGTTTTCACCGTGTTGCCAAGGCTGATCTTGAACTTTTGAGCTCAGGCAATCCACCTGCCTCGGCATCCCAAAGTGCTAGGATTACAGGTATGAGCCACCATGCCCAGACAACTTCTAAGGTTTTTGACTGTAGTCCCTAGCTCCCAGATGGCATCCCTGATGGGAAGAACACAAGCCTGGCTAGTTTTCCCTCCTGCTGATTATAGAGCTCCAGGACCTTGAGTGAACATAGGCAATAGTTACAGAGTGGTTAAAGCAGAGCCTGAACAAGACCCAGTGCAATGCTGGCTTCAGGTCTGACACAGCACAGTCCTAGTCATGGTGGTCACAGAGGTGCTTCTGTCACTCGATCTACAGCTTCAGGTGGCTCAGAACAGAGAAAGAAAGACTCCATTTATTTAGGAGAAAGTAAGAAAAGAGAACAAGAATCCCTTCCTGGTAATCCAGAGAATTCTTCCAGATCTTGTCTAAGACCATCAAGGTAGTACCTCTACGAGTTCACAAGAACCACTGAGTTACTGGGCTTGGGGTGCATCCTAAAGCAGATACAGCTTAGATCACAACATCCAAGTCCTTTTGAATATTTAGGGAGCCTTCTCAAGAAGGATGGTACAAAGAAGCCCAGACTTAGAAGACTACAATAAATATCCAACTCTTTAATGCCCAGATATCAAAGAACATCTATTAGCATCAATACCATCCAAGAAAACATGGCCTCACCAAATAAACTAAATAAGGTACCAGGCACAGTCATGGAGAAACAGAAACATGTAACCTTTCGGAAGAGAAGTCAAGATAGCCATGTTGAGGAAATTTAAAGAAATTCAAGATAACATAGAGAAATAATTTATAATTCTATCAGACAAATGTAATGAAGAGACTGAAATAATTTAAGATAACTGAGCAGAAATTCTGGAGCTGAAAAGTGCAACTGGATACTGAAGAATGTATCAGAGTCTTCTAAGAGCAGAACTGATTAAGAAAGAAAAAATTAGTAAGCTTGAAGACAAGCTATCTGAAAACAAAGTCAGAGAAGACAAAGGAAACAAGAATGAAAAACACTGAAGCATTCCTACAGGAAATAGAAAGTAGCCTGGAGGGGGCAAACCCAAAAGTTATTGGCCTTAAAGAGGAGGTAGAGATAAACATAAGGGTAGAAAATTTATTCAAATGGATAATAACAGAGCACTTCCCAAACCTAGAAAAAGTTATCACTATTCAAATATAAGAAGGTTATAGAACACCAAGCAGATTTAACACAAAGAGGACTACCTCAAAGCATTTCATAATCACTCTCAAAAGTCAAGGATAAAGAAAGGATTATTAAAGCAGCAAGAGAAAAGAAACAAATAACATAGAATGAAGATCCAATACATCCAGCAGCTAACTTTTCAGAGGAAACCTTACAGACCAGGGGAGAGTGGCATGATACATTTAAAGTACTGAAGGAAAAAAACTTTTATCCCAGTATAATATATCTGGTGAAAATATCTTTCAAACATGAAAGAGAAAGAAAAAATTTTGCAAGTTGTATAAAAGCTGAGGGATTTCATCAACACCAGACCTATTGTAAAATAAATGTTAAAAAGAGTACATTGATCAGAAAAAAAATGGACTTTATTTAGCAAAAATAAATCATCAGAAGGTACAAAACTCACTGATAATAGTAAGTACAGAAAAAAATCAGAATTTTATAACATTGTAATTATGGTGTGTAAATTACTCTTAAGTAGAAAAAATAAATCATGAATCAATAAAAAGTAATAACCACAACAACTTTTTAAGATATAGATAAGATATAAATACAAACAGCAAAAAGTTTAAAAGTTGCAGGGTGATGTTAAGGCATAGAGGTCTTATCAGTTTTCTTTTTGCTTATTTATTTGCTTATGCAAACAGTGCTAAGTTGTTATGAGTTTATGATAATTGTTATAAGATAGCATTGCCAAGCCTCATGGTAACTTTAAACCAAAAAACGTACAATAGACACACAAAAATAAAAAGTAAGAAACTAACTCATATCACAACAGAAAATCACATTCACTAAGGGAAATATAGGAAGGAAAAAAAAACGAAAAGAACAAAACAACCAGAAAGCTAGTAACAAAATGGCAGGTGTAAGTCCTTACTTATCAATAATAACATTATACATAAATCAACTAACCTCTCTGGTCAAAAGACAAATCATCTGAATAGATAATAAAACAAGACCCAATTATATATTATCTACAGGAAACACACTTTAACTATTAAGACAAAAATAGACTGAAAATAATGGGATTAAAAAAGATATTCCATGTCAATGGAAATCAGAAAAGAGCAGCAATCACTATACTTATGTCAGACAAAATATATTTCAAGAAAAAAACTATAAGAAAAGACAAAGAGGGGTCACTATATAATACTAAAGGAGTCTGTTCAGCAAGGGAATATAACAATTTTAACCCAATTTGCACCCAAAACTGGAGCACCAAAATATATAAAGAAAATATTATTAGAGCTAAAGAAAGAGAGATGCCAATACAATAATATAATAACTGGAGACTTCATCATCCCACTTACATTATTAGACAGAACCAGACATAAAATCGACAAAGAAATATCAAGCAATCTGTACCATCAACCAAACAGACCTAATAGATATTTACAGAACATTTCATCCAATGACTACAGAATACATTTTTTCTCAGCATATGGAGCATTCTAAAAACAGATCAAATGTTAGGTCAAAAATTAAGTCTTAAAACATTAAAAAAAAATACCCTAAAATACTATCAAGTATCTTCTCTGACCACAATGGAATAAAACTAGAAATCAATACAAGAAGAATTTTGGAACCCACATAAATATATGGAAATTAAACAAAATACTCCTGAATGCCCAATGGGTTAGTGAATAAGAAGAAAATAAAATATTTTCTTGAAACAAATTAGAATGAAAACACAACATAGCAAAGCTATGGGATACAGCCAAAGCAGTGCTAAGAGTAAAGTTCATAGCTATAAGTGCCTATAACAAAAAAGAAAAAAAATTTCAAATAAACAACCTAATGATGCATCTTAAAGACCAGAAAAGCAAGAGCAAAGTAAATGCAAAATTAGTGGATAGAAAAAAAATATAATGAAGATCAGAGTGGAAATAGATAAAATTGAAATGAAAAAATACAAAAGATCAATGAAACAAAAAATTTTTTCAAGTTAAAATTGAAAAACTTTTAGTGACATTAATGAAAAAAGAACAAATATATAAATAGAATCAGAGCTCAAAAAGGAAACATTACAACTAATACTGCAGAAATTCAAAGGATCACTAGTGGCTACTATGAGCAAGTATACACTAATAAATTGGAAAATCTAGAATAAATGGACAAATTCCTAGACACATATAACCTACCAAGATTGAACCATTGTGAAGAAATCCAAAACCTGAACAGATGAAGAACCAACAAAATGGAAGCTGTAATAAGTCTCCTGGTAGATGGCCATATAGAAACAGCTTCTGTGAGCAGCTCCCAGCGAGATCAATGCAGAAGGTGTGTGATTTCCACAATTCCAACTGAGGTACCTGGTTCCTCTCATTGAGACTGATTGGACAGTGGGTACAGCCCAAGGAGGGCAAGGCAAAGCAAGATTGAGTGTTGCCTCACCCAGGAAGTACAAAGGGCCAGGGAATTCCCTCTCCTAAACAAGGGAAGCCATTAGGGACTGTTCCCTGCACTTCAGCCCAGATACTGTGCTTTTCCCATGGTCATCACAACTCCCAGAACAGGAGATTCCATCTAGTACCTACTCAACCACTAGGGCCTTGGGTTTCCAGCACAAAACAGGGTGGCCATTTGGGCAGACACCGAGATAGCCATAGCAGTTTTTTTTTTTCATACCCCAGTGGTGCCTGGAATGCCAGTGAGACAGAGCCATTCACTCCCTTGGAAAGGCAGCTGAAGACAGGGAGCCAAGTAGTCTGCCTCAGTGGGTCCCAACCACATGGAGACCACCAAGCTAAGATCCACTGGCTTGAAATTCTTGCAGCCAGCACAGCAGTCTGAGCTTGACCTGGGACATTCAAGCTTGGTCAGGGGAGAGGCATCCACCATTGCTGAGGCTCCAGTAGGCAGTTTCTACCTCACAGTGTAAACAAAGTTCAGACTGGGTGAACCTCACCACATCTCAGCAGCTGCAGGCAGACTGTCTCACTAGATATCTTTGCTGAGCAGGGCATCTCGGAGAAAAGGCAGCAGCCCATCAGGGACTTATAAATAAAGCCCCCACCTACTTGGGACATAGCACTTGGGAAAAGGGGCAGTTGTGGGTACAGCTTCAGGGGACCTAAAAGTCCCTGCCTGGCAGCTCTGAAGAGAGCAGTGGATCTCCTAGAGAAGCATTAGAGCCTTGATAAGGGACAGACATCCTCCTCAAGTGGCTCCCTGACCCCTGTGTATCCTGCGAAGCTGACAGAAACATTATACAGGAAAGCTGTGGCTGGCATCTGATGGGTACTCCTCTGGGACAAAGCTACCAGAGGAAGGAACAGGCAGCAATCTTTGCTGTGCTGCAGCCTGTGCTGGTGATTCCCAGTCAAGCAGGGTCTGGAGTGAATCTACACAAACTTCAGCAGCCCTGCAGCAGAGGGGCCTGACTGTTAAAAGAAAAACTAACAAACAGAAGAGTTTCAACATCAACTAAATGGAAGTCTACTCAGAGATCCCATCCAAAGGTCACTGACCTAAAAGTCCAAATATAAATAAATAAATGAAGATGGAAACAAAAACAAAAACAAAACAACAACAACAACAAAACACTGCAAAAAGCTTAAAAATTCCCAAAACAGGAACACCTCTTCTCCTTCAAGGGATTACAACTCCTCACCAGCAAGGGAACAAAACTGGATGGAGAATGAGTTTGACAAATTGACAGAAGCAGGCTTCAGAAGGTGGGTAATAAAAAACTTCTCCAAGCTAAAGGGGCGTATTGTAACCCAATGAAAGGAAGCTAAGGACCTTGAAAGAAGGTTAGACAAAATGCTAACATAACCAGTTTAGAGAAGAACATAACCTGATGGAGCTGAAAAACACAGCATGAGAACTTCAAGAAGCATACACAAGTTTCAATAGCCAAATAGATCAAGCATAAGAAAGGATGTCAGAGATTAAAGATCAATGTAATGAAATAAAGAGAGAAGACAAGTTTAGAAAAAAAAAGTGTGAAAAGAAATGAACAAAGCCTCCAAGAAATACGAAATTATGTGAAAAGACAAAATCTATGTTTGATCGGTGTACCTAAAAGTAAAAGGGAGAATGAAACCAAGTTGGAAAACACTCTTCAAAATATTATCCAGGAGAACATCCCCAACCTAGCAAGGCAGGCCAACATTCAAATCCAGGAAATACAGAGACCACCACAAAGATACTCCTTGAAAAGACACAAAATCATCAGATTCACCAAGGTTGAAATGAAGGAAAACATGCTAAGGGCAGCCAGAGAGAAAGGTTGAGTTACCCACAAGGTGAAGCCCATCAGATTAACAGCAGATCTCTCAGCAGAAACCCTACAAGCCATAAGATAATGTGGGCCAGTATTCAACATCCTTAAAGAAAAGAATTTTCAGTCCAGAATTCCATATCCAGCCAAACTAAGCTTCATAAGCGAAGGAGAAATAAAATCCTTTATGGACAAGCAAATATTGAGAGATTATGTAAACACCAGGCCAGTCTTACAAGAGTTCCTGAAGAAGCACTAAACATGAAAAGGAACAAGTGGTATCAGCCACTGCAAAAAACATGACAAATTGTAAAGGCCATCAATGCTATGAAGACACTGCATTAACTAAGGGGCAAAATAACCAGCTAGCATCATAATAGCAGGATCAAATTCACATATAACAGTATTAACCTTAAATGTAAACAGACTAAATGCCCCAGTTATAAGATACAGACCAGCAAATTAAATAAACAGTCAAGACCCATTGATGTGCTGTATTCAGGAGACACATCTCACATGCAAAGAAACACATAGGCTCAAAATAAAGTGATGGAGGAAGATTTACCAAGAAAATGGAAAGAAAAAAAAAGGCAGGGATTGCAATCCTAGTCCCTGATCAAACAGACTTTAAACCAACAAAGATCAAAAGAGACAAAGAAGGGCATTACATAATGGTAAAGGGATCAATACAAAAAGAAGAACTAGCTATCCTAAATATATATGCACACAATACAGTAGCACCCAGCTTCATAAAGCAAGTTCTTAGAGACCCAAAAAACACTTAGACTCCCACACCATAATAGTGGGAGAACTTAATACTCCACTGTCAATATTAGACACATCAATGAGACAGAAAATTAACAGGGACATCCAGGACTTGAACTCAGCTCTGGACCAAGATGAATTAATAGACATCTACAGAACTCTCCACCCTAAATGCACAGAATATACATTCTTCTAAGCATCACATCACACTTATTCTAAAATTGATCACATAATTGGAAGTAAAACACTCCTCAGCGAATGCAAAAGAATGGAATTCATAACCAACCATCCCTCAGACTACAGTGCAATCAAGTTAGAACTCAAGAGTAAGAAACTCACTCAAAACTACACATCTACATGGAAAGTGAACAACTGTCTCCAGAATGACTACTGAATAAGAAAATGAAGGCAGAAATAAAGATGTTCTTTGATACCAATGAGAAGGAAGACACAAAGTACCAGAATCTCTGGGACACATTTAAAGCAGTGTCTGGATGAAAATGTATAGCTCTAAATGCCCACAAGAGAAAGCAGAACAGATCTAACACTGACACCCTAATGTCACAATGAAAAGAACTAGCGAAGCAAGAACAAATTCAAAAGCGAGCAGAAGACAAGAAACAACTAAGATCAGAGCAGAACTGAAGGAGATAGAGACATAAAAAACCCTTCAAAAAAATTAATAAATCCAGGAGCTCTTTTTTTGAAAATAACAAAATACATAGACGACTAGCCAGATGAGTAAAAAAGAAAAGAGAGAAGAATCAAGTAGATGCAATAAAAAATGATAAAGGTGATATCACCATGAATAGCACAGAAGTAGAAACTACCATCAGAGAATACCATAAACACCTCTACACAAATAAACCAGAAAATCTAGAAGAAATGGATAAATTCCTGGACACTTACACCCTCCAAAGACTAAACCAGTAAGAAGTTGAATTCTCTGAATAGACCAATACCAAGTTAGAAATTGAGGAAGCAATTAGTAGGCTACCAACCAAAAAAAGTCCAGGACCAGATGGTTTCACAGTAGAATTCTACCAGAGATACAAAGAGGAGCTGGTACTGTTCCTTCTGAAATTATTTCAAACAATAGAAAAAAAGGGAATCCTCCGTAACTCATTTTATGTGGCCAGCATCATCCTAATACCAAAACCTGGCAGAGATACAAATAACAAAAACAATTTTCAGGCCAATATCCCTGATGACCATCGATGCAAAAATCCTGAATAAAATACTGGCAAACTAAATTGAGCAGCACATCAAAAAGCTTATCCATCACTGTCAAGTCAGCTTCATTTCTGGGATGCAAGGCTGGTTCAACATATGCAAATCAATGAACGTAAGCCATCACATAAACAGAACCAATGACAGAAACCATATGATTATCTCAATAGATGCAAAGAAGTCCTTCTACAAAATTCAACCATAATTTATGCTAAAAACTCTCAATAAAATAGGTATTGATAGAATGTAACTCACAATAACAATAGCTATTTATGACAAACCCACAGCCAATATCATTCTGAAAGGGCAAAACCTGAAAGCATTCCTTTGAAAACCAGCACAAGACAAGGATACCGTCTCTCACCACTCCTATTCAACATAGTATTGGAAATTCTGGCCAGGGCAATCAGAGAACTTTTAAAAAGTGTATTCAAATAAGTAAAAAGAGACAAATTATCTCTATTCACAGATGACATGATTGTGTACTTAGAGGACCCCATCATCTGAACCCAAAGTCTCCTTAAGCTGATAAGCAACTTCAGCAAAGTCTCAGCATCCAATATCAACGTGCAAAAATCACAAGCATTCCTGTACACCAGTAATAGACAAGTAGAGAGCCAAATAATGAGTGAACTCCCATTCACAATTGCTACATAGAGAATTAAATACCTAGGAATAAAACTTACAAGGAATGTGAAGGACCTCTTCAAGGAGAACTACAAATCACTGCTGAAGGAAATAAGAGAGGACACAAACAAAGGGAAAAACATTCCATGCTCATGGTTAGAAAGAATCAACACTGTGAAAATGGCCATACTGCCCAAAGTAATCTATAGATTCAATGTTATCCCCATCAAGCTATCATTGACTTTCTTTACATAATTGAAAAAAAACCCTTATATTTCATATGAACAAAAAATAGCCTGCATAGCCAAGACAATTATAAGCAAAACAAACAAATAAAAACAAAGCTGGAGGCATCATGCTACCTGACCTCAAACTATACTACAAGGCTACAGTAACAAAAACAGCATGATACTTATACCAAAACAGATATATAGACCAATGAAACAGAACAGAGGCCTCAAAAATAATGCAACACACTTACAACCATCTGATCTTTGAGAAAGTTGACAAAAACAAGCAATGGGGAAAGGATTCCCTATTTAATAAATGGTATTAGGAAAACTGGCTAGCCATATGCAGAAAGCTGAAAATGAATCCTTTCCTTACACCTTATACAAAAATTAACTAAAGATAGATTAAAGATTTAAACATAAGACCTAAAACCATAAAAACCCTAGAAGAAAAACTATGCAATACTATTTAGGACATAGCCATAGGCAAAGACTACATGACTAAAATGCCAAAACCAATGGCAACAAAGCCAACACAGACAAATGGGATCTACTTAAACTAAAGAGCCTTTGCACAGCAAAAGAAGCTATCATCAAAGTGAACAGCAACCTACAGAATGGGATAAATTTTTGCAATCTACCCATCTCCAAAATTTTAAACAAATTTACAAGAAGAAAACAACCCCATCAAAAAGTTGGTGAAGGATATGAACAGACACATTACAAAACATTTATCCAGCCAACAAACATATGAAAAAAAGTTCATTGTCACTGGTCATTAGAGAAATGTAAATCAAAACCACAATGAGATACCATCTCATGTCAGTTAGAATGACAATCATTAACAAATCTGGAAACCACAGATGCTGGAGAGGATGTGGGGAAATAGGAATGCTTTTACACTGTTGGTGGGAGTCTAAATGAGTTAAACCATTGTGGAAGACAGTGTGATGATTCCTTAAGGATCTAGAAATAGAAATACCATTTGACCCAGCAATCCATTGCTGGGTATATACCCAAAATATTATATATCGTTCTGTTATAAAGACACATGAACATGAATGTTTACTGTAGCACTGTTCACAATAGCAAAGACTTGGAACCAACCCAAATGCCCATAAGATATAGACTGGATAAAGAAAATGTGGCACATATACACCATGAAATACTATGTAGCCATAAAAAGGATGAGTTCACACCCTTTGCAGGGACATGGATGAAGCTGGAAACCATCATTCTCAGCAAACTACCACAAGAACAGAAATCCAAATACCACATGTTCTCATTCATAAGTGGTAGATGAACAATGAGAACACACAGACACAGATGGGAACATACACACCAGGGCCTGTCAGTGGGTGGGGGTGATAGGGGATGGAAGACATTAGGAGAAATACCTAATGTAGATGACCGGGTGATGGATGCAGCCAACCACCATGGCACGTGTATACCTATGTGACAAACCTGTACATTCTGTATATGTACCCCAGAACTTAAAGTATTTTTTTAAAAAGGCTCCCAGTAGAGAAAATGCTGTGACCCTATGAGTTTACTGCTGAATTCTACCTAACATTTAAAGAAGAACAAATACCTATCCTAATTAAACAATTCCAAAAATTATAGGAGGAAGGCATACTACCAAACTTATCCTATGAGACCATTATTAACCTGATAGCCAAGCCAAAGATACATTAAAAAAAGAAAACTACAAATCAGTAACTCTGATGAATGTTGATACAAAAAATTCTCAACAAAATACTAGAAACCAAGTTCAACAAAATAATAAAATGATCTTTCATCATGACCAAGTGAGATTTATCACTAGGATGCAAGGATGGTTCAACATAATTAATGTGATACATCATATCAACAGAATGAAAGACAAAAATCCACATGATCATTTCAATTAATGCTAAAAAAAAGCATTTGATAAAATTCGGCATCCCTTTATAATAAAACCCATCAACATCTTGGTATAAAAAAAACATACCTCAGCATAGTAAGTGCCATATATGACAGAGCCATAGCTAGTATCATACTTATTGGAAAAAACTGAAACTCTTTCCTCTAAGATCTAGAACACAATGAAGGTGCCCACTTTCATCACTGTTATTCAACATAGTACTAGAAGTCTTAACTAGAGCAATTCGACAATATAAAATTATAGTTGGTGTCCAAATTGGAAAGGAAGAAGTCAAATTGTTTTTGTTTGCATATGGTATGTTCTTGTATTTGGAAAAGCCTAAAGACTCCACAAAAAACAAACACACAAAACACACTAATAGAACTGATAAATTAAGTAAAGTTTCAGGACACAAAATCAACAGAAAAATCAACAGTATTTCTATGTGACAATAGGGAACATATCTGAAAAATAAATTTAAAAGGAATCTCATTTACTACAGCCTTAAATAAAATTTAATACCTAGGAATTTAAAAAGTACAAAATCTCTAAAATGAAAACTATAAAACACTGATTAAAGAAATTGAATAGGATACCAAAAATCAGAAAGATATTCCATGTTTATAGATTGGAAGACTCAATATTGTTAAGATGTCCATACTACTCAAAACCATCTACCAACTCAATGTAATCCCTATCCAAATTCTAATGTCATTCTTCACAAAAATAGAATAAAACAATTCTAAAATGTACATGGAACCACAAAAGAGCCAGAATAGCCAAAGCAATCCTAAGCAGAAAGAACAGAAGTGGAAGAATCATATTGCCTGACTTCAAATTATACCAAAGAGGTATGTATATAACCAAAACAGCATGGTACTGGCATAAAAACATACACACAGACAAATGCAATGTAATTGAGAACCCAGAAACAAATCCACACAAACAGTGAACTTATTTTCAACAAAGGTACCAAGAACATGCCCTGGGAAAAATACAGTTTTTCTAATAAGTGGGGTGAGGAAAACTGGATATCCATATGCAGAGGAATGAAACTAAATCCCTATCTCTCACTATATACAAAATAAAATAAAAATGAATTAAAAACTTAAATTTAAGTCATCAAACTATGAAACTCCTCGAGAATACATTGGGGAAATTCTCCAGGACATTGATCTGGGCAATATTTTTTGAGTAATACCCCACAAGCACAGGCAACCAAGGCAAAAATGGACAAACGGAATCACATCAAGTTAAAAATCTTCCACACAGGAAAGGAAAGAATAAACAAAGTGAAGAGACTACTCACAGAATGAGGGAAAAAATTTGCAAACTACCCATCTGACAAGGGAATAATAACATATATAAAGAGCTGAAACAATTCTATAGAAAAAAATCTAATGATCTGATTAAAGATGGGGAAATATCTGAATAATTTTCAAAAGAAGATATACAAATGGCAAGCAGGCATAATAAAAGGGGCTCAACATTACTGATCTCAGATAAATGCAAATCAAATCTATAATAAGATATCATCCCACCGCAGTTAAAGTGGCTTATATCCAAAAGAGAGGCAATAGCAAATTCTGGCAAGGATTTGGAGGAAAGTGAATCCTTATGCACTGTTGTAGTAATGTAAATTAGTGCAACCACTATGGAAAACCATTTAGAGTTTCCTCAAAAAACTAAAATTAGAGCTGCCATAAGACCCAGCAATCACACTGCTAGATATATATCAAAAAGAAAGGAAATCAGTATATCAAAGAGATCTGCGCACTCCCATGTTAGCTGTGGCACTGTTCACAACAGCCAAGGTTTGGAAGCAATCTAAGTGTTCATCAACAGATGAATGGATAAGGAAAATATGGTACATATACACAATGGAGTACCATCCAGCATAAACGAGAATGAGATCTTGTCATTTGCAACAACATGAATGGATCTGGAGGTCATAATACTAAGTGAAATATGACAGGCATAGAAAGGCAAACTTTACATATTCTCACTTATTTGTGATATTTAAAATTTAAAACAATTGAACTCAGGGAAATAGAAAGTAGAAGGATGTTTACCAGAGGCTGAAAAGGGTAGTGGGAGGGTGAGTGAAGGCTGGGAGGTGGAGATGGTTAATGGATTAAAAAAATATATACAGAATGAATATGATAGGAAACAGGGTACCATGGTCAATAATAATTAAATTATACATTTTAAAATAACTTAAAAGTATAATTGTTTGTAACATAAAGGATATATGCTTGAGGTGATATATACTTCATTTTCCATGATGTGATTATTATGCATTACCTGCCTATATAAAAACATCTCATGTGCCTCATAAATATGTAGACCTACTATGTACTCACAAGTTAACAAATTAAAAATTGAATATTTCTAATAATCACCTTAAATAAAAAGTACCATTTATAAAAGTGCAAAAATAAATTATTAAAAAAATTTTCAAAAAATGATGCTGAAATAATTGGATATGCATATATAAAAAGTAAACCTTAATACCTCAAATATTATACAAATGTTTACTGATAATGTAAATGTAAAACATAATACTATTACTCTTTATAAGAAAATATAGTAAAAATATTTTGACCTTGGATTAGGCAGAGTTCTTAGATGTAACATAAAAAGTGTAAATCATAAAAGTAAAATAACTTATAAATTAAAGTTTACTGAAATTAAAATCTTTTGTTCCACATTCAACATAGTTAAGAGAAGAAAGACCCTAGCCACAGACCGAGGGAAAATATGTACAAATCACATATCTGGCAACAAATGTGTATTTTCCAACATAAGTAACTCACAGAAAATCAAACACATGTTCTCACTCATAGGCGAGTGTTGAACAGTGAGAACACATGGACACAGGGAAAGGAGCATCACACACTGGGGTCTGTTGGGGGTAAATAGGGGAGGGACTGTGGGGGGTGGGGAGTTGGGGAGAGAGCATGGGGAGAAATGCCAGATATAGGTGATGGGGAGGAAGGCAGCAAATCACACTGCCACGTATGTACCTATGCAACAATCTTGCATGTTCTTTACATGTACCCCAAAACCTAAAATGCAATTAAAAAAAACTAAAAATAAAAAAAGAAAATAAAGTATACAAATTAAAAGTTCACGAGCAAAAAAAATGTGAATACACACATTACCAAAGGAGAAATACAGTCAGTAAAGACATGAGAAGATGTTCAACATTATTAATCATTAGAGAAATGCAAATTAAAACCACAATGAGATACCATGTAAAGAAGTAGAGCAACTGAAACTCCCACACATTGTTGCCCATGAAAATACAAAATTGTATAGCCACTTTGGAGAAGAGTTTGACAGTTTCATATAAAGATAAACATGCTTCCCATATAATACAGCCAACTCACTCTTACATATTTACCCAAGAGAAATGAAAACTTATGTTCATGTAGAAACATATACAAGAATGTTCATGGAAGCTTTATTTATAATTGCCAAAACTGGAAACAACTTAAATGTCCTTTAGTCACTGAATAAGGAACTATGGCATATAAGATTATCTCAATAGATGCAGAAAAACTTTTGATAAAATCCTACAATGCTTTATGATTTAAAAAAAAAAAAAAAAACCCTCACGAAACTAGGCATTGAAAGAACATTCCCCAAAATACTAAAAGTCATCTATGACAGACTCACAACCAACATCATACTTGATGGGCAAAAACTGAACAGGCATTCCTTTTGAGAATTGGAACAAGACAAGGATCCCCATTCTCACCAGTACTAGAAGTCATAACCAGAGTAATAAGGCAAGAGAAAGAAATAAAGGGCATCCAAATAGGAAAAGGAGTGTCAAAGTATCTCTCCTCACAGATGAAATGATTCTATACCCATAAAATTCTAAAGATTCTGCCAGAAGCCTCCTGGAACTGATAACTGATTTCAGTAAAATTTCAGGATACAAAAATCAATGTATAAAAATAAATGGACTTTCTATACACCAATAACATTCAAGCTGAGAGCCAAATGAAGAACACAGACCCATCTACAACAGCCAAAAATACAGTAAAATAAAATACCTAGAACTACATCTAACGAACGAGGTGAAAGGCTTGTACAAGAACTTAAAAAACACTGCTAACAAAAATCATAGATGATACAAAAAAATGAAAAAGCATTTCATGCTCATGGATTGGAAAAATCAGTATCATTAAAATGCCCACATTGCCCAAAATGACCTACAAATTTAATGCTATTCCTATCAAACTAACATCATTATTTATATAACTAGAAAAAATTGTTCTAAAATTTATATAGAGCCAAAAAGAGCTCAAATTGCCAAAGCAATCCTAAGCAGAAAGAACAAAGCTGATGTCATCACATTACCTAAATTCCAACTATACTTTAACACTATAGTAACCAAAGCAGCATGGTTCTGGTACAAAAAGAGATATGTAGAGTAATGGAACAAAAAAGAGTACCTAGAAATAAGGCTGCACACCTAGAGCCACCCGATTAGACAAATTCAACAAAAATAAGCAAAAGGAAAAGGACACCCTATTCAATCAGTGATTATAAGATAGCTGGCTAGCCATTTATGAAAGAATAAAACTGGACCCCTACCTTTTATTGTATAGGACAATTAACTTAAGATGGATTAAAATTTTAAGTGTAAGATATAAAACTATAAGAATCCTAGAAGAAAACCTAGAAAAAAACATTCTGGACATCAGCCTTGGGAAATAATCTATAAATAAGTCCTCAAACACAATTGCAACAAAAACGAAAATTGACAAGTGGGACCTAATTTAACTAAAGAGCTTCTGCACAACAAAAGAAACTACCAACAGAGTAATGAGACAATCTATTAAGTGGAAGAAAACATTTGCAACCTATTCATCCAACAAAGGGCTAATTACAGAATCTTTAAGAAACTTAATTGAACAAGCGAAACACAATCTGATTTTTTTTTAATGAGAAATAAAACATTAAGAGAAACTTCTTAAAAGAAGACATACCAGTGGAAAACAGACAAAAAAGAAAAAAAACTCCACATCACTAATCATTGAGAAATGCAAATTAAAACCACAATGAGATACCATCTCACATCAGTCAGAATGGCTACTATTAAAAAGTCAAAAAAAGAAAAAAACAAAAACAACAGATTCTGGGGAGGCTGTGGAGAAAGGGTAATGCTCACACTCTGTAGGTGGGAATGTAAATTAATTCAGCCACTATAGAAAGCAGTTTGAAAACTCCCCAGAGAACTTAAAACAGAACTGCTGTTTAACATGCAATCACATTACTGAATATATATCTAAAAGAAAATAAACCTTTCTACTCTAAAGATACACACTGACATGTGCATTGAAGCACTATTTACATTAGCAAAAACATGAAATCAACCTAGGTGCCTATTAATAGTGGATTGGATAAAGAGAATGTGGGGAGGGGTTTTCTAAGATGACTGAATAGAGGCAACTCCAGAATGCAGTTCCCAGCAAGAGATACGCAGAAGCCAAGTGGTTGCCACAGTCCCAAATGAGGTACCAGGTTCATTTTGTGGGTCTGGTTGGACAGTGGTTATAAACCAAAAAGGGCAAGTTGAGGCAGGATGGGACACTGTCCCACCTGGAGGTGCATGCAACCGACCAGAGGATCAGGGGCTCTACCCCTCTGGGACTTCTTTTCGGATACTGCACTTCACCCAAGCCCTCCACAACCCACAGAACAGATCTTCGCTTGGCTAAAAAGCCCCGGAGAGCTGCCTGAACAGGGCTGAGCAGCAACTCTGGTGGTGCTATGGTTGTCAGCACAGATCTAGGTGGAAGCACTGGCTGATGTCGAGATAACCTGCAGAATGGAGCTACCTGCCCCCATAAAGAAAAAGAACTGAAAGCAGGGAATCAGGCAATACAGCTGGGAGGATCCCTCCCCACAAAGCCCAGAAGGTAGAAGCCCTCTCACTTGAGAGAGAGTACAGCAGCCAGCACATCAGTTAGAGAGTGATCAGGTACAATCAAGCTCAGTGGGGGAGAAAGCCACCACTGCAAAGGCCTAATCTACCAGAGTAAATGAAACATGCAGGAAATCTATGCAGCAGCTCCACTGGCTCTGTAGCAGCCCAGCAGCAGCTCTGCAGGCAAAGGAAAGGCTGCCTTCCCAAGAAGCTACCTGAAATCAAAGCTAGATAAATATGATAAAATGGGAAGAAACCAGCACAATAATAATAACAGTAATAAAACCATCAAAGACTAGAACTCCTCACCCCTACCAAGGAAACACAATTTATCACCAGCAAGGGAACAAAAACAGAATGGAGAACAAATATGAGGAATTGACAGAAACAGGCTTTAGAAGGTGGGTAATAACGAACTTCTCTGAGCTAAAGGAACAAGTTCTAACCCAATGAAAAGAAACTGAAAACCTTGAAAAATAGTTAGACAAAATGCTAACTAGAATAACCAGCTTAGAGAAGAACATAAATTACTTGATAGAGCTAAAAGAACACTGCACAAGAACTTCACAAACTATACACCAGTTTCAATAGCTGAATTGATCAAGCAGAAGAGAATATATCAGAAACTGAAGATCAACTCAATGAAATAAAATGAGAAGGCAAGAAAAGAGAAGAGTGAAAACAAAAGAACAAAGTCTCTAAGAAATATGGGATTATGTGAAAGGACCTAATCTACGCTTCACTGGTGTACCAGAAGATGACTAGGAGAATGAATCCAAAACTCTTCAGGATATTGGCCAGGAGAACTTCCCCAACCTAGCAAGTCAGGCCAACATTCAAATTCAGGAAATACAGAGAACTCCACAAAGATACTCCTCAAGAAAAGCAACCCCAAGGCACATAATTGTCAGTTTCACCAGGGTTGAAAAGAAGGAAAAAATGCTAAGGGCAGCCAGAGAGAAAGGTCAGGTTACTCACAAAGGGAAGCCCATTGGACTTAGTGGATATCTCAGCAGAAATCCTACAAGCCAGAAGAGAGTGGGGGCCAATATTCAACATCCTTAAAAGAAAAGAACTTTCAATCCAGAATTTCATATCCAGCCAAACTAAGCTTCACAAGTGAAGGAGAAATAAAATCCTTTAGGGATAAGCAATTGCTGAGAGATTTTGTTGCCACCACACCTGCCTTACAAGAGCTCCTGAAGGAAGCATTAAACATGAAAAAGAACAACCAGTAAGAACCATTGCAAAAAAACAACCAAATGGTAAAGACCAGTGATGCAATGAAGAAACTGTGCCAACCAAAGGGCAAAACATCCAACCAGTAACAAAATGGCAGGATCAAATTCACACATGACAATACTAACATTAAATGTAAATGGACTAAATGGCCCAATCAAAAGACATAGACTGGCAAATTGGATAAAAAGTCAAGAACCATAGATGTGCTATATTCAGGAGCCCCATTTCATGTGCTGAGACATATACAGACTCAAAATAAATGAATGGAAGATTTATCAAGCAAATGGAGAGCAAAAGAAAGAAGGGGTTGCAATCCTAGTCTCTGATAAAATGGACTTTAAACCAACAAAAATCAAAAGAGACAAAGAAGGGCATTAAATAATGGTAAAAAAAAATCAATAAACAAGAAGAGCTAACTATCCTAAATATATATGCACCAGGAGCACCCAGATACATAAAACAAGTTCTTAATGACCTACAAAGAGACTTAGACTCCTACACAATAAGAGTGGGAGACTTTAAAACTCTGCTGTCAATATTAGACAGATCAACAAGACAGAAAATCAACAAGGATATCCAGCACTTGAATGCAGTTCTGGACCAAGCGGACCTAATAGACATCTACAGAATGCTCAATCCCAAATCCACAGAATATATATTCTTCTCAGTACCACTACTAACCAAAAAAAGTCCAGGTCCAGACGTGTTTACAGACAAATTCTACCAGACATACAAAGAGGAGCTGGTACCATTCCTTCTCAAACTACTCCATGTAATATAAAATGAGGGAATCCTCCATAACTTATTTTATGAGACCAACATCATCCTGATACCACAATCTGGCAGAGACTCACCTAAAAAAGAAAACTTCAGGCCAATATCCATGATGAACATCAATGCAAAAATCTTCAATAAAATACTGGCAAACCAAATGCAAAAGCACATCAAAAAGCTTATTCATCATGATCAAGTAGGCTTCACCCTGGGGATGTAAGACTGATTCAACATATGCAAATCGATAAACGTAATCCATCACATAAACAGAACCAAAGACAAAAACCATGATTATCTCAATAGATGCAGAGAAGGCCTTTGACAATATTCAACAGCCCTTTATGCTAAAACCCCTTAATAAACTAGGTTTCGATGGAATGTATCATAAAATAATAAAAGCTATTTATGACAAATCCACAGCCAATGTCATACTGAAGGGGCAAAAACTGAAAGCATTCCCCTTGAAATCTGGCACTAGAAAAGGATGTCTTCTCTCACCACTTCTATTCAATATAGTATTGGAAGTTCAAGCCAGGGCAATCAGGCAAGAAAAAGAAAACATATTCAATTAGGAAAAGAGGAAGTCAAACTATCTCTATTTGCAGACGACATCATTGTATATTTCGAAGACCCCATTATCTCAGCCCAAAATCTCCTTAAACTGATAAGCAACTTCAGCAAAGTCTCAGGACACAAAATCAATGTGCAGAAATCACAAGCATTCATATACACTAATAACAAACAGCCAAGTCATGAGAGAACTCCCATTCACAATTGATACAAACAGAGTAAAATACCTAGAAATACAACTAACAAAGGATGTAAAGGACCTCTTCAAAGAGAACTACAAACCACTGCTCAAGGAAATAGGAGAGTATACAAATACATGGAAACACATTCCATGCTCATCATTAGGAAGAATGAATATCGTGAAAATGGTCATACTGCCCAAAGTAATTAATAGATTAAACGCTATCCTCATCAAGCTACCAACCACCTTCTTCATGGAACTGGAAAAAAAACACTTTAAACTTCATATGGAACCAATAGAGAGCCCACATAGCCAAGACCATCCTAAGCAAAAAGAACAAAACTAGAGGCATCACGCTACCTGACTTCAAATTATACTACAAGTCTACAGTAATCAAAACAGCATAGTACTGGTACTGAAACACAGACATAGACCAATGGAACAAAACAGAGGCCTCAGAAGCAAAACCACCCATCTACAACCATCTGATATTTGACAAACCTGACAGAAACAAGCAATGGGAAAATGATTCCCTGTTTAATAAATGGTGTTGTAAAAACTGGCTAGCAATGTGCAGAAAGCAGAAACTAGACACCTTCCTGACACTTTACACTAAAATTAACTCCATATGGATTAAAGATTTAAACATAAGACCTAACATTATAAAAACTCTAGAAGAAAACCTAGGCAACACCATTCAGGACATAGGCATAGGCAAGGACTTCATGACTAAAACACCAAAAGCAATGGCAACAAAAGCCAAAATAGACAAATGGATCTAATTAAACTTAAGAGCTTCTGTACAGCAAAAGAAACAATCATTAGAATGCACTGGCAACCAACAGAATGGGAAAAAATTTTTGCAAGCTACCCATCCTACAAAAGGCTAATATTCAGAATCTACAAAGAAGAAAAATAGATTTTCAAGAAAAAAAGAAAGAACCCCATTCAAAACTGGGCAAAGGATATGAACAGACACTCTTCAAAAGAGGCCATATATGCTGCCAAAAAACATATGAAAAAGTGCTCATCATCTTTGGCCATTAGAGAAATGCAAATCAAGACCACATTTAGGTATCATCTCACACCAGTTAGAAAGGTGATCATTAAAAAATATGGAGACAACAGATGCTGGAGAGGATGTGGAGAAATAGGAACACTTTTACACTGTTGGTGGGGGTGTAAATTAGCTCAACCATTGTGGAAGACAGTGTGAAAATTCCTCAAGGATCTAGAACTAGAAAATCCATTTGACCCAGCAATCTCATTACTGGGTATATACCCAAAGAATTATAAATCATTCTATTATAAAGACACATGCACACATATGTTCATCGCAGTACTGTTTACAATAGCAAAGACCTGGAACCAACCCAAATGCCCATCAATAATAGACTGGAAAATGAAAATGTGGCACATATACACCATGAAATACTCTGCAGTCATAAAAAATGATGAGTTCATGTCTTTTGTAGGGATATGGTTGAATCTGGAAACCGTCATTCTCAACAAACTGACACAAAACAGAAAATCAAACACCACATGTTCTCACTCATAGGCAGGTGTTGAACAATGAGAACACATGGACACAGGGAAGGAAGCAACACACACTGGGGTCAGTTGTTGGGGGCTAGGGGAGGAATAACAGGAGGTGGGGAGGGTGGGGAGAGACAACCTGCAGAAAAATGCCAGATATAGATAATGGGGGGATGGGGGCAGCAAACCACCTTGCAATGTATGTAACTATGCAACAACACTGCATGAACTGCACATGTACCCCAGAACCTAAAGTACAATAAAAAAAAAAAAAGAAAAAAGAATGTGGGACATATACACCATAGAATACTATGCAGCCATAACAAAGAACAAAATCATTTCTTTTGAATCAACATGGATGCAACCACTAGCCATTATCCTAAGTAAATTAACACACAGAAAACCTAATTCCACATGTTCTCATTTATAAGTGGGAACTAAACATCGAGCAAACATGAACATAAAAATAGCAACAAGACAAATTGGGAACTACTAGTGGGGGTGAGAGTGAAGTGGGAAAGGGTTGTATTGGGTGCCTGTCACTGGAGTGACAGGATTATTCATAACCCAAACCTCAGCATCACACAATGTACCCAGATAATAAACCTGCACATCTACCTCAAAAATCTCAAATACAAGTTTGAAAAAAAAAAAGAGAGAGAGAGAGAATGTGGTACATTCTGACACTGAAATACTACTCAGCAAAATAAAACAATAAATTATTTCTCTCTCTCTCTCTTTCTCTTTCTCTCTCTCTCTCTCTCTAAGACAGAGTCTTGCTCTGTCACCAGGCTGGAGTGCAGTGTTGCAATCTTGGCTCACTGTAACCTCCACCTCCCAGGTTCAAGTTATTCTCCTGCCTTAACCTCCCAAGTAGCTGGGACTACAGGCATGCACCACCATGCAATAAATTATTTGTAAGCACTACATATTTATCAATCTTAAATTCACTTTTGCTAAGAAATGACAGCCTAAAAGCCATTTACTATATGATTTCATTATATGGCATTTTGGAAAAGGAAGACTATAAGGATGAAGAACTGGTAAGCAGCTGTCAAAAATTGGTAGTGAGAAGAATTCTTGACTTCAAAGAGATCTGGGATTGATTGAACTACATTATGTCTTGATTACAGTAGCATAGAGATTACTCCATGTATTTGACAAAATCCATAATCTGTATAAAATGAGTAGGTTTAACCGTGTAGTTTTCTTAGATTATGTATCAATATTGAAATTAGTTAATATTTGATAATTATAATTTTTATAATAAAACAATAAAATGCATACTAAAGAACAAAGCTGGAGACATCATGCTACCTGACTTCAAACTATACTACAGAGCTACCATAACCAAAACAGCATGGCACTGGTACAAAAACAGACACACAGACCAATGGAACAAAATAGAGAATGCAAAAATAAGGCCACACATCAACAACTATCTGGTCTTCAACAAGCATGACACAAATAAGCAATGAGGAAAGGATTTTCTATTAAATAAATTGTGTTGGGGTAACTGGCTAGCAATAGGCAGAAGATTAAAACTGGACCCTATTTTTACACCATATACAATAATTAACTTAAGATGAAGTAAAGACTTGAGGGTAAAACCCAAAACTAAAATGCCTTGGAGACAACCTAGGCAATATCATTCAGGACATAGGCAAGGGCAAAGATTTCATGATGAATATGCCAAAAATAGTTGCAACAGAAGAAAAAATGTACAAACAGAATCTAAATTAACTAAGGAGCTTCTGCACAGCAAAAAAGTAAAAAAAAAAAGAAAAAAATTAATAGAGTAAACAGACAACCTACAGAATGGGAGAAAATGTTTGCAAGCTATGAATTTGACAAAGATCTAATATCCAACATCAATAAGAAACTTAAATTTGTAAGAAAACCACTGTATTAAAAATGGGCAAAGGACATGAACAGAAACTTTTGAAAAGAAGCCATCCATACAGCCAACAATTATATGAAAAAAACCTTAACATCACTGATCAACTGATCATTAGAGAAATACCAATCAAAACCACAAGATATAATCTAACACCAGTCAGAATGTCTGTTATTATAAAGTCAATAAATAGCAGATGCTGGTGAGGTTATGAAGAAAAAGAAATGCTTACACTGGGAGTATAAACTAGTTCAGCCATTGTGGAAGACAGTGTGGTCATTTCTCAAGAACTAAAGACAGAAATACCATTCAACCCAGCAATCCCATTCCTGGATATATGCCCAAAGGAATATAAATGATTAAAGACACATTTACATGTATGTTCATGGCAGCACTATTCACAATAGCAAAGACATGGAATCAACCTAAATGTCTATCAATGGTAGACTGGATAATAAAAATGCAATACATATACACTATGGAAAACTATGAAGTCATAAAAAAAGAATGAGATCATGTCCTTTGAGGGGGCATGGATGGAGCCAGAGGACATTATCCTTAGCAAACTAACACAGAAACAGAAAACCAAGTAATGTATGTTCTCATAAGTGTGAGATAATATGATGAGAGAATATGGACTCATAGAAGGGAACAGCACACATTGGGGTCTTTTAGAGTGTGGAGGATAAAAGGAGAGAGAAAATCAGAAAAAGTAACTAATGGGTACTAGGCTTAATATCTGGACGATGAAAATAATCTGTACAACAAAGTCCTATGGCACAAATTTAACTATGTAACAAACCTGCAATTGTACCCTAACCTTAAAATAAAATTTAAAAATTAAAAAATTTAATATTTAAAAAATGCACAAAGAGATACCACTATATACCCACAACAATCACTAAACTTGAGATTTTACCAATTTTGGACAAGAACATGGATGAATCCCAAAATAATTATGTTGAGTGAGAGAAACCAGACAAAATAAGAGTTCATACTATACAATTATATTTATATAAAGTCTATAGAATTACAAAGTAATCGATAATGATATAAAGTAGATCATTTCTTGCCTGGAATGCAGTTTGGCCAAGGGAGGAAGGGACTTTAATATGGTGTTAGAAAGCTTTGGGAGCAATGGATATCTATATTCCCCTGATTGTGCAGACAGCATCACTGTATATGTGTATGTACATATATGTGTGTGTACCTTTATATGTGTGTGTTCATCTATATGTTTGCATATATATATGTTTGTATGTAAATGTGTATATGTAGAGAGAGATCAGGAAGATATCAAAATAAAAAAATAAATAGAGGTTCTCAATAAGTGGAGGATATTCCATTATTAAGAATTGTAAGATATAGTGTGTGTAAAAAGGAATCAAATTGTGCATTTTAGTAAATGGTATTTATGTATGAAAACTATACTTCAATAGAGCTATTTTGAAATGATACCAGTCTTAAAAGACTCTTCCAATAAATAGAAGAAGATTGAATGCTTTCCAAGAAGTTTTATGAGGCCAACATGATTACAATACTTGGCAAAAATAATACAGGAAAGGAAAATCATTGGCCAAGAATTCTTGTTAACACAATTACAAATATTCTACTCACAATATTAGCAATGGAATCAATTAAATATTTTTAAAAATGTGCTACACCCAAGTTGAGCTTATTCCAGAAATGCAAGGTTAGAATAACATTCAGGTTTCAGTAAGTATAATTCACCACATTTGGAAAACAAAAGCGTAAAACGTATGATTTTATCAATAGATGCCATAAAGTATATACATAACAAAATTCAACACCCATTCATGGCAGAAATTATTAACAAACTAGAAGTAGAAGGGAACTTTTTTATCTTATAAAAACTATTTTCAAAATTTACACTGAAGGTTGAAGTATTTATAATAGGGACCTAAAAAGAATATTCTCTCTCTCTGCTTTAGTATTGTATTGGAGGACCTAATCAGTACAATATGGTATAAGGTGCAATGAAACTATCATACACAGGCAACGTGACTTTTTAAGAGAAAATTTGTTAAAAACTAGATATAAACTCTTAGAATTAAGAAATGTATCTAGTCATTGATTATAAAAGAAATGTAGCAAAAGCAATTATATTTCCATATACTAGTAACCGAATAGTTAGAAATTCAATTTTTAAAAATACACAATATTAGGATTTTGAATTTTGGCCACCACTCTCTTCTGCTTGTAGGGTTTCTGCTGAGAGATCTGCTGTGAGTCTGATGGGCTTGCCTTTAAAAGGATCAATGCAGCAAGAAGAGCTATCTATCCTGAATATATATGCATTCAATACAGGAGCACCCAGATAAATAAAGCAAGTTCTTAGTGATGTACAAAGAGGCTTAGACTCCCACAGACTAATAGTGGGAGGCTTTAATACCCCACTGTCAATATTGTACAGATTAACAAGACAGAATATTAACAAGAATATTATATGTATATATATATAATTGCATTTTAGGTTTTGGGGCACATGTGAATGCAAGATTGTTGCATAGGTACATACATGGCAATCTTGTTTGCTGCCTTCCTCCCCATCATCTATATCTGGCATTTCTCCCCTTGTTATCCCTCCCCAACTCCCCACCCCACGCTGTCCCTCCCATAGTTTCCCCCCACAAGAATATCTAGAACATGAACTTAGATCTGGACCAAGCAAACCTAACAGACATCTACAGTACTCTCCAAATACACAGAATATACATTCTTCTCAGCACTACATCACACTTATTCTAAAACTGACCATGTAATTGGAAGTAAAACAACCCTCAGCAAATGCCAAAAAATGGAAATCATACCAAACAGTCTCTCAATCACAGTGCAATCAAATTAGAACTCAGGATTGAGAAACTCACTCAAAACTGCACAATTACAGGGAAATTGAACAACCTGCTCCTGAATGACTATTGGATAAATAATAAAATAAAGGCAGAAATAAAGATGTTATTCGAAATCAATGAGAATGAAGACACAACATATGAGAATCTCTGGGACACATTTAAAGCAGTGTAATAGAGGGAAATTTATAGCACTAAATGCCCACAGGAAAATGAGGGAAGATCTAAAATTGACACCCTAATGTCATGATTAAAAGAACAAAAGGACCAAGATCAAACAAATTCAAAAGCTAGCAGAAAACAAGAAATAACTAAGATCAGAGCAGAACTGAAGGAGATAGAAACAAAAAATCCTTCAAAAAAAAAAAATCAATGAATTCAGAAGCTTGTTTTTTGGAAAAAATAAAAAAACAAAAAAAATAGACCACTAGCCAGACTAACAAAGAAAAAGAAAGGAGAATCAAATACAGCTATTTATGACAAAACAACAGCCAATATTATACAGAATGAGCTAAAACTGGAAGCATTCCCTTTGAAAATTGGCACAAGACAGGATGCCCTCTCCCACCACTCCTATTCAAAGCAGTATTGGAAATTCTGGCCAGGGCAATCAGGCAAGAGAAAAAATAAGTGTATTTAATTACGATAAGAAGTCAAAATTTCTCTATTTGCAGATGACTTGATGGCATACTTAGAGGACCCCATCGTCTCGCCCCAAAATTTCTTTAAGCTGATAGGAAACTTCTGCCAAGTCTCAGGATACAAAATCAATGCACAGAAATCAGAAGCTTTCCTATATACCAAAAACAGACAAGCAGCCAAATCATAGGTGAACTCCCATTAACAATTGCTGCAAAGAGAATAAAATACCTAGAAATACAACTAACAAAGGGACATGAAGAACCTCTGCAAGGTGAGCTACAAAACACTGCTCAAGGAAATAAATGAGTACACAAACAAATGAAAAAACATTCCATGCTCATGGTTAGGAAGAATCAATATCATGAAAATGGTCATACTGAGCAAAGTAATTTATAAATTCAATGCTATCCCCATCAAGCTATCAATGACCTTCTTCACAGAACTGGGGAAGACCACCTTAAACTTCATATGGAACCAAAAAAGAGCCCTCATAGCCAAGACAATCCTAAGGGGGAAAAAAAAAAAAACAGAGCTGGAGGCATCATGCTACCTGACTTCAAACTATACTACAAGGCTACAGTAATCAGTACAGCATGCTACTGGTACCAAAACAGAGATATAGACCAATGCAACAAAACAGAGGCCTCAGAATTAATGCCACACATCTACAACCATCTTATCTTTGACAAACCTGACAAAAACCAGCAATGGGGAAAGGATTCCCTGTTTAATAAATGATGTTAGGAAAACTGGCTAGCCATATGCAGAAAGCTGAAACTGAACCCCTTCCTTATGACTTATGCAAAAATTAACTCCAGATGGATTAAGGATTTAAACATAAGACCAAACACCATAAAAACCCTAGAAGAAAACTCAGGCAATACCATTCAGGACATAGGCATAGGCAAGAACTTCATGACTAAAATGCCAAAAGTCAAAACAGACAAATGGGATCTAATTAAACTTAAGCGCTTCTGCACAGAGAAATAAACTATCATTAGGGTGAACTGGCAACAAACAGAATCAGAAAAAATTTTTGCAATCTACTCATCTGACAAAGAGCTAACATCCAGAATCTACAAAGAACTTAAACAAATTTGCAAGAAATAAAACAACCCATCAAAAAGTGGGTGAAGGATAGGAACAAACATTTTTCAAAAGAAAACATTTAAGCAGCAAAACAAACATATGAAAAAATGCTCATCATCACTGGTCATTAGAGAAATGCAAATCAAAACCACAATAAAATAAAATCTCACTCCAGTTAGAATGGAAATCATTAAAAAATCAGGAGACAACAGATGCTAGAGAGGATGTGGAGAAATAGGAACACTTTTACACTGTTGGTGGGAGTATAAATTAGTTCAGCCATTGTAGAAGACAGTGTGGCGATTCCTCAGGGATCTAGAAATAGAAATTCCATTTGACACAGCAATCCCATTACTGGGTATATGCCAAAGGATTATAAATCTTTCTAAAGACACCTGCACACATATGTTCATTGTGGCACTGTTTACAATAGCAAAGACTTGGAACCAACCCAAATGCCCATCAGTGACAGACTGGATAAAGAAAGTGTGGCACATATACACCATGGAATACTATGCAGCCA